>JAODJX010004356.1:0-19272 GCA_026776945.1 Isichthys henryi
AGTGTTGGGTACGGGCTGTACTTGCCTCTCAGCTGCCTTACCTCAAACACCCAGTCATCAAGGAACAATCATAGAGTTAGGAAATCAAAACACAACCACAATTCATCTGGTTGGAATAAATTTATTTGATCTGTGTGTAAACAAGGGTCATACACCCCCCCCCCAATTTTATGGCATTTCTTATGCATATTATATCTGATGTTCTACCATATCCGAAATAAGAAAAAAAAAGTTTAGGGAAAGAACACAAAAATCAGTAAGACTAGATGGAATTGGAACATACTCAAGGCCTTAGCTCTTAGAGTGAGCTCAAAATGTTAAGTGCCATTCGATCTCATCTTTTTGGGCATTGGTTAAAACGTAATCCAAAACAGCAACAGACCATCTCGAAATTATGGCACGGGTGCACAGAATTTGTATAAATTTCCACAAAACAGCAAGGCTCTATTTTTTCCAACCAACACCATTTCCCTGCAAGTAAGTGAATTGCTTTTCTTTTTTTTTTAATTTATCTTTTAAACACACTGGGCATGTTTAGTACCATGCTTTGACAGACATTTTAGTATCACAGATGAATAGAGCACAGAGCACTTTATTCCACAGTTCTCTCCACAGAAAGGGATTACAAGTCAGATGCAATCGTTAATTAAAAAATAACCCAAACAGTTGACAAAGTGAGGAGACTGCCGCTCCATCAAACTAATGCTAAGTTCAGCAGCAAACACATTAACTGATATTGAAATGACAGTATTGTTTTGGAGTTAGCCAACAAACAGTAGTCTTCCTTTTCAATGCTTAATGCCTTTGGGCAGTTAACTCCCAAGTTGCAGCTAAAATTGGTCCTACGAAAAATGTTTAAATGGGATACACTCCAGACGGTCATGTTGGGATATTTAGTGTCCAAAATGGCAGCCTTTAAAAAAAATAAAAAATAAAAAAGTAGAAGAGCTTGCGAAAATTAGCTGACTCTGCTAATGTAACAGTGGAATGTCCAGGGAGATCATATAGTCAGGGGTATGGCAAAGAGGTTATTAGAGAAAAGTCTACCTGCAGCAACTATGACGTGCTTTGACGCAGAATACCACCAGAACTACATCCAGGTAATAGCTGAGAAAAACCAAATTGGTACAGGATACAGCAAACTCAAATCAAATCTTGCAAAACAAAAAAATATCAGACAGCTTACATTAGGGGCAAGCCACAATGTGATGGAGTGCCATGAATATAGTGTTCAAAATGAAGAAAAATTCTAAGGTAATAATGGAAAGATATTTAAGTTTTGGCAGGAGTTCAACAAATGAAAAACCAATAAAGGTAGGACAGTGTTTCTCAACCTGGTCCTGGAAAACCCCTAGACAGTTCGCTATCTAGCACGGAGCGAAATCGTGAACTGTCTGGGGGGTCCACGAGGACCGGCATGGGCAACACTGAGCTAGAAGATATGCATGCAGTTTCCCTCCCAGACATTCTCTAGAAAAGGAAGACGGTATGAGCTTAATTGCTCAAAGTGCTCAAAAAGCCATCAGTCAATCCAAGGCTACTACCAGGCACCTTCATGTGGGCTCGTCAGTTAAAAATTCCTTCACTAGCTATTCACTAAGAGCCCTGTGTTTCGCTAAGCAGCGCCCAGACCTGTATCAGCTTTCGTTTTAAATAAAGTCATTGCATTATGATAATAGTGTGATATACTAAAGTGAAACGATGATGCCAAAGCAGGATTGAGTATACAGTGTAAATGCATACAAATTAAAAGCAGTACTTGGGTGGGAGGTTAACAAAGGGTGACAAAAAAAAAAGGGGGGGGGAGGAGGAAAATAAAAAGGGAAGAGGGAAGCATCTACCAGCTACATCAGGTAGTTCTCTTGACGCAACAGGGTGATTATGAGCTGCTAGATGAATGGGAAGAGGCTGCTTAATATCCAGACTTCCTCAGGTACTCAGCCATGAGATATGCTTTCTGGTTGAGCTGCCCTCCATGGATACCATCCTTTCCCATCACTAAAACCAATACTGGAGCACACAAGAAAAAAAAACAAAGAACAAAAAATGAACAAACTTTGGAAAGGAGAAAAAACAACAGCATTCCCCACTACCATAGACACATCAATGACTGTCACCCCCAGAAACATTGGTTGGCTGTTAATGTTAAGACGTTAATGTGACTTTGACAGGGAAATGTAACAGCATTTTTTTCCTCTTTAATTTAATTTTTTTTTTATTATTTTATTTTATTTTTTTTAACCAAGCCTGACTAAACTAGAACCCAGAATCCCTTAAGTATTTTGCCATTGAATATGCCTTCTTATTCAATCCGCCTCCATGGACCCCCTCCTTGCCCATTACAAGAACCAAGACTGAAAGAAAAGAAGGAGAAAGGGAAGTTTAGAGAAAATGCAGCAGATAGTTAGTGCAAAGGTTAAGACAGCAAGACTTAAAAGGCGTAGAAGAGTTAGTTGAGATGTGGTTCATAAACGGCCCGGACAGAAACGGAATCGAAGCATTCATTTTCATGCCCTCGACCCGACTCAAGATACCCGACGGTCTTCAGAAATTCAACCGTTACCTAAACTACAAAGAATGCCATTGAAAAAAGTAAGAGTCTCTGCTCTGACTTCCTTAAATCACACTAAACACTTGAGTGAAGCTGGTGATGGGAAAATCATTATGTTTTCATATACAAATTAAGAAAAACCTGACTTTGTAATTCTTCAGGCTTATTGTAGATCAGATTATGCTTTATACTGAAGCATATGGGAAACAAAAATATGCTTCTAAAAAACTTCCAAGCAGATAGCGGGGGGGGGGGGGGAAATGACCTTAAATACCATATTACATGAACAGCTGCAAAACTGTTCCCAGAGAAAGCTGCTGTGGGCGTGCCACACTGTTACTGTTTTAGTGACAGTGGTTGGCTTCTTCACCCATGTAACTCACAGACTTGTGCCATTTCCCCAGAGCCACCCATGTGGAACTATCCTGCTCATCCAAAACTACAGTGAGCAGTGAAATTTAAGTGCTCCTTTCAAATCCCTACTTTGTAAGTAATACACCACAAAAAAAATATGCTTGTTGATGGAGGTATAAAATGTTCAGTTATACGGATATCTGATTTGGAAATGAATTTACCCAACACACTACAGAGTGGTACACTAGGTCTGTAAACCACCCATACCAAAACTTTCAAATCAATCACTACCAGTTCACTTTATCAAAATGACTAGAACTGACCAATAAGCATGATCAATATCCTGGATACATTTTGGTTTTCCATTTAAAAAAAAAATTTAAAAAAAAAACTGCCAAGATAAGTGCCAATCGCCTTTGCTATCAAGACTATTGAGGAATGAAACCAACTGTCCACTTTACAAAGGTGTTCCCACCAATTTTCCAGAATCTCTAAAGGGTCCCAATTAATATAGAAATGAGGCTCCTCTGACATCTTTGAAACAGGCTGCAACCAACTCTGGTTACATATTGTGGGTATTCAGCATAACTGCATTCTTTACTATAACTGAGAAAGGCTCACTCCCAGTACAGGTTCAGTAGGGGAACATAGACGTTGTGTTAATTTGTTATTTAGGATTACAGTTTTAGAAGTGGAGAACACTCAGTTATGTTGACTGAATATTAGAACCAAGACTTGAATGTTTAAATCAAGCAAATTCAATTAGGGCCTGGAACAAGAAAGTGAATGCTTCCATCATAGACAAACATTTCCCACACATATGTATTTATTTTTAACAATGCATGTGTAATATCTGGCTAAGACTTACCCATTGATGTAAGAAACAAAACACACAGGTAGAAAACTCAAACAAGAAAACAATTATCATTGAAGATCATGCAACATTTACATCATTTTCAGATTTGTTTAAATTACACTGTGAATATTCTACAAAAAGTAAACTGGCATCATAGAATTTTAAGACTGATCACCAAATACAGAAAAACATGCAACGCATTTCAGGTGGAGGATTAAAAATGACAATTTAAAAAGGTTTGGGTTCAATCTGGCAGACAATGCAGAGGAAAAGCAATTTTCAGACATGTACATTTATCACTCAAAAATAAGCAAGGAGAGAATTAGGTTACCTTTCAAAGCTCTGCCTACAGAAATATTATACGTGGCCTCGCCGCTGTGACTCTTTGTCCTGATGTCCATTGTCCAATCGCCATCAACTAGAAGGCTGTCTCTGATCACGGAGCACTTCTTGTGACCTAAAGTCAATCCACCGGTGAAGAAACTCTCTCGGTCCTTTCCTATTATGACTTCAATTTCTTGAGCCTTAAAACAGACAGAAAACAGGACATTACTCTCCCACGGGAACTATTTAAAAGCACAAATATGCCAGCAAATGAGGCTCCTTTCTATCTGAATGCCTCTCCAGGAAACAGCATGACATAAGGAAAAACAGCAAAATGTTGTGATCAACATTTAAGATTCTAGATTGTTTTCTTGCTTTGCAATCGCCATGTAGCCATGAATCTAAAGTGCAAAGCGTTTCTATTATATACAATTTGCTTGCTTTTTGGTCTACAAAATACACACACACTAAAAGGACATCTAGCACTCAAAATTGCAAGGCGACAGAAAGCTTTCGAAGAATGTCAGCTGGTGGCTAGCTAGCCAACTTAAATTCTTTCCCTGTGCTGATTTTACACTACGAGAGTGAGCCAGCTAATGGCTACCAATGCTCAGAATACCCTTCCCAACCTCAAACCCTGAAGTTTAAACCACTACATCTAAAGTCACACAAATCAAATATTACACATTCGATTAATACTATAAAACATTCACTTGGTGACCTATCATGGAATGTTTGTAGGATTACTTTCACTACCACAATCTCACCAGATCAGCTCCTGTCAGTATGACGCAAGCAGAATGTTATGTACTTAGGCACCATGTCATTAAATATTTTACCTTCATTTTTTCCCCCCGAAGGATAAACCAAACCCAGCATCCTTTCCATCTAATAAATACCCGAAAATAAAAACTAAAATCTACTACAAAAATCGGGGCTTTGAGCCAGTACAGAACATAGCCAAAACATAAATTGACCACACAAAGCCAAAGTTCAGGAATCAGGTTTATTCCTGGAAAAGGAATGCACTCAATGGAGTTGTTTCTAAAGAGGGGAGAGAAACAGTAAATTTGTATGTACTTTTCAAATAACTAGCTACGAAATGCAAAGAACATATGATCAATTGTAGTTTGTTGCTGGAAACAGACACACACACCACCTGCTGTCTGAAGATAGCCCTTTGGAAAGTTTACCCAAACACACACCTAGCAGATACAAGTTTGCCGCATCAGTCATGTATTTAAAAGGTAAAACAGCAATGACTAACAAATACAGTTTGAAGAACGCTGGGTGTTGAAGGTGTCCCACTAAACCACAAGTAAATTTCGAGTGCTATAAAAGCTTATCCTACACTAGGATCATACACATATTTAGTCTATTTTACAACTGTGTCAATAAAGTTACTATCAACGTTTCCTGTTAAAGATCTGAGATGCAGCTGCGGAGAAAAAAATGAACCATGCCAAGTATTTAATATTTTCTGCCAAAATAAACAGCATATAGGCGTCATAGTTAGGGGGCAAACAAATACCAAACAGTACTGATATCCAAGAAATCATAAAATACGAGTTAGCCAAGAACAATCTAACAAATGGTCCCCCCCCCCATCAATCAGCAAAATGATGTGGATGAATTTCCCGAAACCTTAACGCTACATCGTTCCTAAGTTCTATGTTAAAATTCACCCACGGGTAATAAGTGCTGATTTTCTTGAGCAGCGTTGGTAGGTTTGGTAGTGAATCAATATTAACCTGTAAGGATCCCTCCAAGCCGTGCACTACAAAATTATGTAGATAAAAACAGTACGATAAGACAATGAAACAGACTACAAGAACCTTTCAAGGCCATGTGAACATTCCCTTCAGCTGCTTCTGTTCAACTGGAAGGGCCACAGGTGAACGGGGACTGATCTATTAATAATAAAAATCACTGTCACAGCGTGTTAAAGGTCGGTATACTTCATTAATTCCCCGTAGAACATTCTAGAATTCCAAAAACGGGGAACATGAAAGTCACGATTAATAATATATATTTTTAAAAACTACAAATATGTAGGGCCGCACGAATTTTCGCCGCTAGATAAAATCTTATTCAATCAGAACTGCTTTCAAAGTTTGTTCGTCGGCAAAACTGCAGACCCCATAAACTCCGCAATCCCCTAACTTCTACTGCATTAGTGCCATGCCGCCCTTCAGAAACAACGGGCATAACCTGATCGCGTTCTGACACATAAGTTTTAATATGAATAAACACCGGCACTGGCAAAACGAAACGTGCAGCATATGGCTAAAAAGGGGAAAAGCTGAAAGGAAGCTGGCTGACGGCACTGCGGAGTGCAGGCAGGAAAAGGCACGGAGGGAAACGCCATCTTGGAAAACGAGAGAGGGGGGGGCTTCTGCGAATCCAGCACTATCCTCTACGGCAGATACCACTATCCAAGGCCAGCAACTATGCTGCTTTTCTACCCGGGGTGGGGACAAGCCCGGGAAGCAGACACAGCCAAGCAACTTCAACTCCGAACGGCCGGCTGGATTTTATCCCGTTATCAGCCTCCCCTCCGCGCCTCCAAACCGCACCGTAGCCGACAACTTTTTAATATCACAATACAATCCCGTCACCGCTATCCTCGGTCGTTTCAGGCTGGCGAAAAAGACAAGGACTTAAAATTAACTAATTTACAATGAGGCGCCCCGTTCCTCCCATAGGAGCTGGGAGAAGTCAATGGTTTCAGCAGCCGCCCGGCTGTAACGGCAGAGGCCTTTTCGGGCTGTATTCCACGCCTTGCCAGCTTCATGTTCCCGGGACGGTTACCTACATACAAGAACCGCTTTTAATGAGCCCGCAAAAGCAGCACACCTTAAGGCCGTAAGCCGTCACATCCACTGTCTGGGAAATCATTTGTCGGTTTGCCTAAAATACTCCTACTTCAGGCAGCCCCCGATCGGCGGGGCCTCCTTTTCAAACATCCCCGATGATGAACGTGCAGATATCACCATTACCTTTAGCTTCATTATTGTGTCTCATCGTGTCCGCTCTCCTTACCGTTATACAGCTAAAAGTGCCACCGGGAGGTGCTGCCCAGACATATTTGGCGTCCGCGTACCCAACAATGGCGGAGTCCTGGCAGCAGCCATCGGCCATCAGGTTATCCACGTAGCCTTGCCAGGACATAACTGCGTTTTTTTATTAAAATGCGTTTTTTTTTTTTTTACAAAAAAAAACAACGGGAAACGAGCTTCCGTCGTTAATACTGCGGCAGCGTGGTTGTTTCGCGTTTCCGTGGAGCTGCGGTTTCTGCGGCGATGACCCTGACACCGAGCTCCGTGGCGTCCCCGCTTTAATGTGCTTTTTTCGGCAGGCAGACAGAAGGAGCCTAAGCGATCGGTCGCCGACTGGGTGTAGCCCCCTCCGTATCACTCCGCGCAACCGCTATTCGTCTCTTCCTCATGGGAAAGTGCATTGGGAGGCGGAGGAATAAACGGGATCCTTTCAGCGAAAAGTCTAGATAATGTAACCACCAAAAAGGCTTAACTCGAAAGATTTTTTAAAATGTGCCTCCGTGACATTGTATTTTACCATTCCCTAAAAAATAATTATTTTGCTATAACGTAGGTTATGAAAATTCTTCCGCTCTGCGTATTCACATTATTGTTTTAAACTTTGCTGTCTGTTTGCCAATTCCTATATTTTTCTGTTAAAAAAACAGAATAATTCTAGTGATTTGTCTCACTAAAACTCATCTGTAATAACACGACGACTTGCTTTTTCATACTTTTTGTGTTTATCATGCACAGCTGGTAGGAATTAATACAGACATTCCATCTTTTCACACTTGATTTTCAATGAAGACCAATGTTGAGTAGACGCTGAAGTTTTCTGAAGTGGGTTTTTTGCACTGTATTAATTATCATTAAATGTGGTATTTGATTTATCCTGAAAGACATTTTATAGCAAATAAACCAGCTGGTATATGTACTAGGATCAGTAGTTTTTCATTTATCAATTAGAGGGTGTTATAATATGTCACTTTAATAGTGATAAATAATGTTGATTATGCACAACATAAGTTGAAAGTAAATATAAATAAATAAATTAATTGGAAATTTAATGAAAACCTGTGTAAATTCATGAAATGGGTACATGAATATGAAAATATTTCATTGGGCGCACAGAATTATCAGAATGAGTCACGTGATTAGCTGACTGATTTCTCTCTGTTCCGTTCTAGTGCCGTTTCAGAATGGTGTTCCTTGTTCTGAGCATAAAGACGTTTGTTTCTCTGAGGTTCATCAGTGAGGTAGTGAAATTCAAGCAAATACTCAATTACAAAGACAAAGGAGCTTTTAAAGTAATTCAGAGAAAACAGTGAAAAAGCACAGATTATGAGAACGTCCTTCTACCCAGTCACCCAGTTACCCAGAGTCATCCATCCTCTGACCAGTTATCCTAATCAAGATCATGGGCAAGAAAGAAAAACACTGAAGTATGAATATAACACACTAGCAGCCGGATGTACTAAACTGGCAGGTAACGTGACTGATGACTGTACGTTCTATCATAAAGAACCGGAACGCATATCAGGCTGTTCTAGATCAGGTAATCATTTCAAACTGGGCAGCTACACAAGAAAGAACGATTGCAGACTGTCAGGCACCCGCTCTTAAAATATGTTTATATTTGATCTAGTGTTCAGATTTTTCTTATATGTTTGGATAGGAGCATATTAAACCACAATAGCTAAAATACAGATGTTTGCCATAACTGAATTATAGTTCCCGATTACAAGGATGACATAATCATAGCAAAGGCGTCAACAGAATTGTCCAGTTTTCATTATTCAATTGTGTCAGCACATATTAATCTCGCCTGCTCATGTGTTTAATAAGAGCACTGCTGCTACGTACCGGCGTGTAATATTACCAAAAATAAAGGTATGAGTGCTTTCCCTAAGACTGTACTATGGACATTCAGACTTTTTTTGACACATAAGAAAGCACAATGTTGAATGATGCTCCTGCCAATGCTACAAGCATTGGACCAAAATGATGGTGCTACTGTTTCTTGCAAAATCATTGTAGCAGATACAGAAAGTGCAGTTTCCATTGTTTAAGAATATCATTACACTCCAGAGTTTCATGTTATATAGTGTATGTTGTATGGACTTTACATACACGTTGTGTATAAGTATCGTACTTTGGATGTTAAATATAAAGGACTGCAATGTTTTCATTTCTGTTCATGTTACTTAAAAAAAAACCTGCTTTACTCACCAGACTGCATAATTTTATAACACAGCACCTAATCATTGCTATAAACTAGAACACCTTATGTGGAAAATGTACATGAATGATTTTTGGGACTTTTCTTGACATGAAATAACATCTGCACTGTAGTTCTCTTTGTAAATTCCCATGAAGATTAAATCCTCTGCCTCGCCTCCTACTGGTTGGAAAGGAACAGTCATGTGACATTCCTGTCCATGCTCAAAACCAAACAGCTCCCTTAAAAGATTGTAATTACACTGCTCCGTGTCCAAAGGCAACTTCTGAGTTTAACCTAGCAGTTCCTGCAGGCCACGTCACTGTATTCTCTACACCATTTGTCACCAGGCACCACACCTTGTGCATATTTAAATAGTAATGAAGCTACATAGAGGAGACATTTTTTTGTGCCCTTGAGTGATGTCTGTGAGCACAAATAACGCCACCAATGAGGAATATCATTTTTATTTCTGACCGTATATATGACTACAATATTATATAGGATTTCAATGGAGAGTCTTCACTATAGACTATTACTATGGAAACCACTGTAAGATACTGACATACAGTTATGATTAAATGGCCATTTTTGTACATTGAACCCATCGAAGCTCCACGGTCTTCCCTGAATCCCATAGTCAGCTGTATTTAGGCTCAGAAGATTAATCAATTTAATTAGGGCCAGTTGATGTTTATCAATCACCGTGGCAACTTGTGATTCCCCCAAACATAGCATAGCCCTGTCCACTAAAAAAGCACTTCTTTGTTCAACCAATTAAATTCAGTATGAAAAATTTGTATTATGATATTGGTTGCTAATTACCCTGGCATGCGCAACTATATTTATGAGGTACTAGCATTAATTTTAGAGTCCTGATATTCTCTTTAATATTGTCCTTTCATTAAAAATAATTGCCAGCTCTTCCAGAAAATGTGTCTGGCATTGACTCGAATCACATGATTCCTGGAGGCACTAGATAAGTCAATTAATTTTCCACATGGTTAGAGGCGGTAGAGATTCATTATGTTGTCAGAGCCATGTGGCCAAAAAAATGTCAATTGTTTGCAGTTCACAAGCAGCACAGAAGGTTAAGTAAGTTAAAATATTTACTTCCTGTGTAACTTAGTCCCTGGTTTGTCAGATTTCAAGGTCAGACTCGCTAAGCGATAAACAAATACAATTTGGTTAAATGTCCCACATTTGGTTACCCAGGACTGAAATCGAGTCACTTTCTATCTGCCAACATAACTAAATATTATGTTATATAAATAAAAAAACATCCACTTCAATATTGTTGGACTTTTTCCTAGATGCTTTCATATTTTATTTTCATCTGTCAACAACTCAATTTTCCCATCTAGGAATTCTTTTCCAGATTTTGCTTCCATGACATTTTTTCAGGATATTCTATATATATAAATATATATAATTTTATTTTTAACACTGATAAAGTTTGGGACCATCCCATTCGTGTTTGCTACCCCAATGACACTATACATTGCCCTGACCTTTCACCCTGTTGGTGGTGAAGCCCCAAATGGATCCACATGTGCCATTTGGTCTTACAGTCGTTTTGTGTGGGTTGCTAGGCTCTTTTAATGGGTACCAGTGACCCTAGTCCTACCAGGAGATCAAACGTGGATCATGTAGCTGTGTGGATCACTGATGCACACAAACCCCTTTGCCATGTTAAGGTAGGTGGGTGTGAAGTGGAGGAGATAAGAATCATCATCTTAAAAATCTGTGGTCCAAGTTCCGATGAGGTCCTCTCTGAGAAGTGCAGATAACTCTTTCCAGGTGAGGGAGCTTAACATTCGTGAAGGAGCTGAAGCACCTCGGTAATCATTTTCAAGAGTAGTGGCAGGAGCAAAGTCACACTGAAAGACAGATAAGTTTCAACGGCTGCAGTTTTTTGGGCACCGAGCGGGTCTTTGACGGTGAGGCAGAAGCGGACGAGACCCGTGGTTTACCAGTCGATCCGATTCCTTATCTTCACCTGTGGTCATGAGCTGTAGTAAATGATTGAAAGAAAAACTGCAAGTTGTCAAATTGAGGTTTCTCCATAGGGTTGCTGGGTTAAGTCTTTGTGACAAGATACGGAGCTTTTGGGCGTGAAAGAGGAATCCCAAAACATGATCCTGTGTATTGAGAGGAATGATCTGAGGTGGTTTGTGCATGTCGTAAGGATGTCACCTGGTTGTCTGCCAAAAGCTGTTCTCGGCATGGTGTGCTGAGTAGACACCCGCTGGATAGACTCAGGACACATTGGTGGGATTATATCTCCTAGTTTCCTAGAGAACATTTTGGGGGCCCCCAGAATGAACCAGAGTCTGTGGCTTTGGAGAGGAAAATCTGAACTGTTCTGCATGATGTGCTGCTCACGCGAATCTCAACAGTAGAAGCAAGTATGAAGATGATAATTATGATTCATTGAATGATAATTCGGGGTGTCACAGCTGTGCAGTGGTTAGCACTGTTGCCTCACCCCTCTGGGATGTGGGGCATGAGAACATGGTCAGTGTTCTATCTAGCACCCCCAGAGCAATTTTCTCAGTTAAGGGCACAATAATGATACGAACGGGATTCACACCAACAACCATCCGATGACGGGTAAACAGTGCAGGAACAGCCACAGAAATCAAAAGGCAGTTTCACTCTCTCCTCTGGTGGTGGCTACGTTAATATGCAGACACAGTAGTAGTGGTTGGTGCCAGGTGGACAGGGCAGACATAATCAACTTCCACTCAAAGAAAGTATGACTGTTACTCATTATCTAACATTGCTTTATTTCACAGTGCAGCAGTTCAAAGTCTGTAGGGTGGAGGCACCTTTGCTTGATTACTCACTCAAGGAAACCGTGACCAGAAGTAAACAACACAGTAACAATCAATTCTGGAATGAGCACAAGACCATTTTACATCATTGTTTGGCAGAGGATTTAATCAAAAGATACTTTCATAGATTATTATTTTTAAGTGGCTGTGTATCCATTTATTACAACTGCATGATTTTACATTAGCAATTCAGCCTAAGTACCTTTTTTTATAAGGTGCGACAAGTTCTCTCGAGGAGTTATTTTAATTTAGATTAATCTCGAGCAATTTATAGATTACAATACTTATTAAGGATGGTTTGTAAGTAGCATTGTTGCCTCCCATCTCCAAGGCTGGGGGATTCAACGCTGGTTCGGCAGTGTGGGTGAGAGAAGTATGCAGTGGGTATGTTGCACAGGATTCCCCGTGCACTTACATGTCTCAAACCATAACATTTGTCTGTACATTACCCCTAAGGGTATTTCCGAGTCTTATCCCCAAGGCTGCTTGGGACAGACTCAATCCCTTCCCTCACGAACCTATCTAAGATAAGCAGGTAGAAGATGGATGGAAAACACAAATGGCCAGTTTGAAGGTTTTGATAGTTTGCTGTAATTTAGTTTTGCTTCCTTTAGTGGTACTGAAAAGCTTTCCTGGTGATTTGTCACTTAAGTGTGAAGTCCAGCACTTACCCACTACCCTGTCTGCTGTCGAGTTAGTTATCATGCACCAGATAAAAAAGAAATATGCGCGTCAATAGTGCTAGTTGATCAAAATGCCATTTAATGTAGGCATTAGTCAGGCAGAAGTGGGGCAAGGGCACTTTAAGCCTCTTGGAATTTATTATAAGAATTTATTGCTAATGCATTTTAATTTTGTTGTTATTGTGCTAGAAAATCAATGAAAATCACAACGAACTATAAGAACCAGCTTCCTAGTTCTAGCTTTCAGGAACCACTGACTGGCCACAGGGTTTTCTTCATCTGCAAAGTTGCTGCTCTGCAAATCTGAATGGTATGCAAAAAGCTTCCTCTGAAGGCTTCCTCTTCGAGAAATCACAGTTGATTTCACAACTTTGCACATGTTAGGTGCAAAAAAAGTGAGATTCTGCTATTGTGCAGGGTGCCATATTCAGCATATCTTACATGGCAGTATTAGCATTTCCTGCACATGGAGACCCTAGTGAAGGCCAAGTGCTTCATACCCAATGGTGCTATGCAATGCATAAATAAATGAGCATCAAATCTGGTATGTATATTTTCAAAAGCATGGTACATAAAGTGCAAAGTTTAGCAAAGGTTCAGTCCCATTTGTTATCAATACTGAAAAACACTAATAAATTCAAAGTTTCATAATGCGGTAGCCTGAAACTGTACTTGTAACAGATGGCAAATGACAAGTGTCATACAACTGAAAGTACAGTGGTGCCTGCGGTTCACGAACAATCTGCTTCACGCCCAAAAATTCCGTGAAAAAAATGCTTATATTTTGGTTGACGAACAGATTCCTCGAAAAGATTCATTTTTTAATATATATATATATATATTACTGTAGCACCGGTGGGTCGCATGTTCCAGCATGCCATTGTAAATAGAATAACCACAACAGGCACCCAACGAGCACCGAACCCAAATACACAGACGGGAAACACAAAGGTTGTCCGACGCCGAACTGCAAGATGCACACATGGTAGAAGATTTACTAGGATCGGACCGGGTACACACAAGACAAGGGCAAACGCACCCGCGACAATAGGGAAATGCAACCATTTACATTAACATTAACAACAACAACAATACAAGGGTTAAGGACTGTTAATAAAGAGCGTGATTTCCCCGGCAAGCAAGTCTCCATGTCTCTCTCTACTCCCACGATGCCTCGGTCCGCCCGTCGCGTTTTTACTATAAAACAAGAAAATTAATTAATAGAAATTATTATTTGGTTGGCTTTTGAATGAATTAATGGAATTTCAATGCCTTCTTATGGGGAAAATTGCCTTGGTTCCCGTACAAATTGGTTCACGACCACTTTCCTGGAACGGATTGTGTTCGTGAACGCAGGCATCACTGTATATATAAGAGGCATTTATGCTGTGAATGTTTAAAATGTCACTTCTTCTTAAAGTTCCGATTTTTCTCTCAACATGCTAATATAATTCTGCTTAAAATCTGTATATCAATTTAAGGAACTGTTGCTATACGACAACTTTACATTGCAAGTATTTTCCCAGTAGTGCTATAGCTCTATGACTAAATGATTGGCACATGGAGCATTAAAAAAAAAAAAAATTAAAGCCACTGTTGCTGTGTGTCCCATACACCTGAAAAAGAAACTATGAACCAAGCCAGACCAGTGAGGCTCTCCTTCCTAGACTTAAAAAAAGAACTAAATTCACTACAGGGTGTATTTATACCACCTGCTGGACACATACTGCAACTGCAGAGTAATTTGTACTGTAGTAGGTCTTTCTGCTTTAGATATTAACCCCAAAAGAAATTCCACATGTTCATATGTTATTTAATAGGCACTTTTGTCCAACTCAATGTACAAGTGAGGATCAGAGATCAGGATCTGTCAGTATTCCTGGAACAGCTGAAGGTAAGGGTCTTGCTCAAGATCCCAAGTGATATGACTACCCTGCTGTGCATAGATTTGAACCTATGACCTACTTCAAGCATGTCTTATGAGGAGAGGTTAGCTGAGCTGAATCTGTTCAGCCTCGAGCAAAGGAGACTAATGGGGGACATGATCCAGGTATATAAGATTCTGTTAAGAGTCTGGATGCTGTTCAGCCAAATAGCTACTTGAATATTAGTTTAAATACTAGAACGTGTGGAAATTAGCAGGAAAACATTTTAAACTGGATTTAAGAAAGAGCTTTTTTACACAGCGCGTAGTTAGAGTATGGAATAGTCTTCCTGTTAGTGTAGCGCAAGCTAAAACGTTGAGTTCTTTCAATCAGAGCTAGATAAGATTTTAATAACTTTAAGCTATTACACTAGTTGAATTCTCCCCTGGTGAGCTTGATGGGCCGAATGGCCTCCTCTCGTTTGTAAATTTCTTATGTTCTAAACATGAACATAGATCACTAACTTGCTAAGACACACACCATTCCAACACGTAAACTCCATGTAAACAGCGAAGGCGGGGTTCAAAGTCTCAAATCTTTTGCTTATGTTGTTTAGCATAACAGCTTTATTACATTCCCACTTACATAATAAAGTAAAAATGTAAATATGAAAGTTGCAGAACTCTAGACTGGTGTGTCCACTAAGCAAATGAATGATGAATGTTCTTTATGAATCATTGCAATGTCATTTGTCTAAAACATTTTGTTAACAAAAACAAATATTGCACTGATTATTTTTTTATAATATTCAGCCATCAATGAATAATTTGCTATATTTATTCTGAGAGGCATTGTATTACACAAATGAACAAAAAGGAATATTATCACAAATTTAAAGTTACAGTGTGATATGATCCAGATTCAATTTATCTTTTAATGTATAATATATGATGCATGGACTGATACACTGAGCTGAAACGTCGTTCATATTGTATTATGATAAAATCTAGAGATAATGAAGGTCTATTACCACTATCTGAATAGTCATCAGTTTCAGTCATCAGTCTCAGGTATATACAATGACTATGGAAATGATACATCTATCCATCTCTCTTATCTGATTATCCATTTCAGGGTTGCAGTGAGACTGGACCATACGGCTGGAAAGTACCATCAATGGAGAACCTGGGTAGGATACATGTTACAACCATCAAGTACGCTCACCAAAACCCCACAAATTCCACACACACAGAGCCATATGCATATGCAAACAACAATGTATTATATAATACCAGTCAAATCTGGACACACCTGTTTTTAATGCATTTGCCTCTGTTTTAGCTGTCATTCACCTTATAGTAAAAGGCCTCAAGGCAATGAAGGAACCAAGAGATGTGTTCAACATCTCGAGATTTTGTCACATTTTAGACTTTACAAAATAGCCCCCTTTTGCTTCAATGCCAGCATTACAGACTCTTGGCGTTCTTTCAACCAGATACCTAAAGGAGTTTCAACAAGTTCTGGCCACAAATTGGCCACCTTGCTGATATCTTTCGATTCAATTCATCCCAAAGCAGCTCTAACGCGTTTAGGTTGGGGCATTGTGGGGGCCAAATCTTCTATCACAGCACTCCATCTCTTTCATTGTTCACAAGATAATATTTACTATATAACCATGAAGTGTGCTTATGGTCTTTATCTTGTTGAGAAAAAAAAAAGATTTTCTGCAGGTGTGTCCAGACCAGATTATTGACTGGCACTGTGTATATTTTATTATGAATTTAATTTTAAGTAGCTGAGAGGATAGCAGTTGAAACTGAAGTTCAGTTTTAGTACTGAGAAAATCAACTCATCAGTCACCTGTTTTGGAATAGGAATCAGCAGGGGCATCAGAAGCATTTTGAATGTGAGGGGGACACACACTGGCATAAAACTAATATTTTATGTTAAATGTGGGAGGGTACAAATGAATAATTATGAAATGTGAGATTTAATGGCAGCGATGCCCATGGGAATCAGGGTAGAATTAATTGTAGGAAAATTGTAATAAAAGGGTTTTTCTTCCATTTCAGAGCATTTAAAATCAATATATTGTTCAGAGCAAGAAATATTTCTGGAAAGAGAAACGAATGACTACATAATTACTGTAATTATGTCTAGAGCCAAAGACCATTCGCTGAATAAAATCAAAAAGGGTTTTAGATATTAGGAGAGGATAAAACTGAATATTTATATGTCGAACATGTATTGAAACTCAGAAGATCTTTACCAAATAAACCTATGTACTATACATCTGTATTCTGCTGAAGTCAAACCTAACAAGTTGTAACTTAACAGATCAGGCTTCAGGCACCGCTGAATCATTAGGCTCAAAGGCCTATATGGTAAAACAAACATATTTTCTTTAATCAAAAACACTTCTCAGACTTTCATAAACAACCTAAACCAACTATGAAACACCCTTTCCGCCCAAATTAGATGAGCATTGCCACAACCTGTTGAGCAAATGGTAAGATATAAACAATAAAAAAAAGGTTTCCTGATGTTTCATGCTGAATGAGGTGTGATCAGATCAGACATACTGTTCTCACCAGTGTCCTTTAGTGGCTGTAGTCATAACATATTTCACAAGACCTGCAACTGGGTTTCTATTTCCAATAAAGTAAAATTTGCATTCCAAAAAAATTATGTATACAGTTATTATGTATAATTATTTACCAGAAATACTTTTAATGTGGAGAATATTTTTAATGTGGTGCAATTTAACTTTTTGCATGTAAATCATAAGCACCTTTCGAACGGATGATATGGTAGTTACTGTAATTTTAATGTGATATGTTAATATGATGATATAGTTTTAACCTGCATGTAAAACTTCAGGATTTCACAGAAGACTTGCTATTCAAATTCATTGGACATGGCAACAGTATGCAGTTTCGTTATGTCCAAAAGCTTACAAACCTTTAACTTAGTGACTGTTTCCTATAAATGGTCAGATATTAATCTTGGGTATTTCACATTCAATGTTGCATAATTATCATAAATGAGTGTTGCATGAGCAATATTGGCAAAGGTGAGGTGCATTCTGGTAAATAGTCAGTCATCCAGTGGTTTGCAAGACCTCATTCCATGAGTACTGCACCTGTCACGCCTGAGGCTGGTCTTGCAGCTCAGTCACAGATAAACGGTTCAGCAAGTGTTGACATGCTTGAGGTAGTGGGATGAAAGGGAAGACAAGCTGAGAGTAATATGAAATATTGTAAATAGTAGAACAGACAGTCACACCAGCAGGTCCAACTGGAAAGATAAAATGTCTTCAAATCAGATATTATCATGAGTCAGAAATACCTGAGCTGAAATCACAAAGCACAGTTCACACTGAAAGTGAGGAGTGTATATCGCTCCCTTATAACTCTGAGTAGTAGGCTTTTGCGTTAATGGAATACTGAAACATTATTTTCACTCAATTGATTTGATATACTGCAATAATAAACATATAACATTTCTCTGCTTGCAGTTTTCAGTAACATAATTTTAAATTGTCTGGGTTGTGTATGATGTGTCATAATGACATCATGCCCAGACAGAACAATATAACAACGCAAGATTAAACACAGTAGGATTTAATATTAGCAAGTGACAAAAAAACAATAAGTACAGTTTTCAGATTTTAGGACATACTGAGAATTATGTGACGAATCATATACAAACTATGCAAGGGCTAGTCGAGGTGCGCCAGTATGTCTGTATCGCAAAAATGTGTAATCAATGACATGAAATAATTTGTACGGCAATCTTTTTAAGCAGTTTGGCAGGGGTGGGCTTTGTTTTGGAAAACTAACATAGTAGCTCCCTGGCAGTTAAAACGTGATGCTTTCTCGACAGCCATGCAGTTTCCACAGTATATTATAACCGCTGGCAAAGGCCACGTCTTTGGAGACACACCAAGTCTATATCACGGAATGTAGCCGAAAAGAAGTCCAATGGCAAGGGACTGTGACGGTTACACATTTTAGGTCAGCATTTTAATGTCATACATAATGTTTTGTGAATCATACGTTTTATTAGAAACATAAAATAAAGGTTACATATGATGTTAAGTCGGCTTTAAGAAACTTCAGCTTCCAAACAGTTAAAATACTCAGACAATGTGCCAATTCCTCCAAATGTATCTCTACTGTTATAGTAACCACCCAATTTACCTTCAATTAACGAAGCCACCCAAACATTAAAACAGAAATTCACTGGAAGTAATATCCAGTGTTGCCAACTTCTGGCTGGCGCAGAGATTTTCAATTCAAAACAAGTCTGCACTCATTTACATGCATGTAACAGTTTAGTTTTATTACCCCGTAAATAGTCTGTAGGGTTTAAAAGCTACGCCATGGCTTTAGATGTAGGAGAATCAGAAAGCGTTGCACTCCAGATGCTTGAGAGATGGCCATCCTGAATATCACAATATGGAAAACTATCCATCCATCCATTTTCCAAACCGCTTATCCTTACTGGGTCGCGGGGGGTCCGGAGCCTATCCCGGAAGCAA
>JAODJX010004430.1:0-19226 GCA_026776945.1 Isichthys henryi
TTGCCCACGTGAGCATTGAAGTCCCCCAGCAGAACAATCGAGTCCCCTGGAGGAGCGCTCTCCAACACCCCTTCCAATACTGTACTATAAGTAACCAAATAAACTACAAGACTTTTGGCATTTTTGTTTTTTCGACTGCATTCACAATCTTTTTGGGGACCTAAAAATGGTCCTTACGATGTCAAAATAACAGGTTTTTATTACATTGTGGAGGACATTTGGTCCTCACAATGTAATATAAAGATATTCCACGCACACACAGAGACACATTAACACTATTATTTGACTACTATTTACTCTTTACAATTACTTTTATTAATTTTTTATTGCTACCTCATTGAACAACCAAACTGAACATTTTCAGTATAATTGTGATTTTTTTTTCTGTGCTGTTTGTCAGTAGTCCTGTCCTTTTGCACTATCCTGCCATGGTTGTACAGTGTCTGCACAATATACACTCTGCGTTGCTAGGTTGTTATGTGTTAGTCTTGTGTTAATTTATGTAGCACACTGATCCGAGAGAAATGCTGTTTCGTTTTTAACTACTGTATATACTGTACTCAACTGTGTATGGTTAAAAATGACATTAAAGACCTACTGGACTTGAGTTGAATGCTTTCTCTGCAGTGTTGTGCTTACGTATTAACACAATATGAGTGAAAACAGGTAACCCTTTATTTGAGGGGGCACAAATACTTAGTAGTAACTCAGCTACTTAAGATGAAAGGTATGCTACAATTCATTAATGATGAAGAAACAGATCAGTATTTCACTGGCGTTATTTATTACTTGTTCCTTCAGTAAGTCCTTCAGTAGTTCACAAGAGTTTACAGAATTAACAGATATAATAACAAATATAGTAACTGCTTCAGATAAAACATGCATCCTGAACATTTTGAATCATTAATGATGAATGAACATGAGATCAGTACAGTCAGTTTATATCTTGCGTTATTTTTCCCGAAAATATCAAAAAATAGATGGTTAATTTGATCTGTGCATAATGTTTTTACTTTATCAAAGAATTCAGTAGTGATGTAAAGGAAAAAAAAAATGTTGATGTTTAGTGTACCATAATGTGCTTTGACAGGTTTATATTGTACTATTTAGGGAAAAAATACATTGTACAGTACAGTATATGCATAGTACCATACTGCACTGTGTTTCCCGAAATGATCCATATAGAATTTACATTGTACAGGTGTAGTTCTGTAATCTTGACATGTCTTGATGGTATGCGGCTTTGGAGTATCGCGGTGGCTTGGCATCCAGTTGACCGTGTAAGATGTGAGAGCACTGTATATCATATATGTTCTTCATTACTTATTCCTTCAATAATGAATACGTAATACCAAAATACCATATTATTTGTGCCCCCTCAAGTAAAGTGTTACCAAAAACCATCACAGAGAATAAAATTCCATTGTGTTTTGACTGGGATGGAGCAATACACCGTCTTCCTGTGCGATATGTTGGTGTTGCCGTGGAGACTAACTTTGTGGTGTCTTTCACATTATAGTGGTGCAACAACATGATAACCCACTGCCTAAGTCCGCCCTATCACTGCCTTACCAGGACAACTGTCTCAGCAAGGGAATAGATATGCCAGTTCACGCACTGTATAGCAACCTAGCTGGGCTCATTCCAACTGCACTCAGAACAGAGTGTTGTTACACATGCTGTCTGGACACATACTGTAGGCACACAGAACTGTAAATAGAGAGCCAGTGATGTTATGTTTTTGCCTGGTTTGTGCAAGCACTTAAATGAAATAGTTGAACAATGCTATACTTATTATGAAGACAGTCCCTCAAATGCTGTGGAGAACTAAAGTTTCAAAGTATCTTACAGGGCATTCCAGATTTTGCTATTACCTGGATCAGCACAGGCTACATTATTACTCAGAATCCTACAGCAAATATATAGAACATGACAAGCTCCACAACAGCATATGTGCAGCTGAGATATACAAACTGAACACATCAGGAAAAACAGCATTGATGATAGTGCCTGATAATGGTCACCAGTACACATTAAAGCAGTTTGAGGTGAAACATGGAAGAGCCAGTCATTTACACCTCCCCATTATCATCAAAGTAATGGTTTGGCTGGGAAATCAGTGCAGATTACAAAGTAATTGTTGGAAAATGTCAAACCAGATCTAAAAAAACTCTTTTTGGTCACCGTAGTGCTCCTGCTTACAACTCTCTCAAATCTCCTGTACAATTGTTGATGAATCATCTTTTGTACTTTACTCTTATCTACTGTAAGGGAGTAACACTAAAAGAAACCCTACATTAGATCAACTAAATCGTCACTGAGGTCAAGTCCAAATGTTTCTATTGTCATCTCAGCACTATACTGCATGGGCCATAAATAGAAATTAAAGGAAATATCATTCCTTATTGGTCATAGTGCAAAAACATTAAAAAATAGCATATTAATATGTAAAACATATAAGCAAAACGCAAATGAAGCCATCAGACTATAAAATCTAGACATGGATATTATATGTAATTCAAAATTGAATGATCAGATGATCACATGTATTGCTGCAGTAAGAGGAAACCAGAGGCTGCTATTCAGCCAGCTGATACTGAGGAATAATGTGTAGACTGCAGGAGGATGGGTGTCGTGGCTTTGCTCAGTATGAAAAACACTTAAGTCATACATGCTGATGTCAGCTGTGACTATGATGGACTATGGGGCCATCGACCTGCACACGCTGCACCACATGCCTAACGGAAAATAATACACCAAGTGACAGCCAGATTCCAAATTTACTTTCATTTTCATCTCATAAGTCAAGAAAATACTTTAAGGTTTTGTTTCACATTTGCAAATCCTGGCAATGGCCGACAGCAGGTTTATAAATGCTTGCCAAGGCAATAGTCCGTTTTTGAAAACTAAATTAAAACCTGAAATTGATGGCTATGAAATACCCTGTGATCAACACTCAAAGTCTGTAATTTAAATGATGAGATGCTATAAATCTTCTGTTTCAACAGTCAGCAGTTGGTTCTGCCAGTTTTTGATTTCTTTTTTTAAGTAGAATGGCCTGGGCAGGAAAATGAAGTTACTGTAGCACTCCAAATCAAGAATAGAATTATATTATTGTATTATTTTTGTATTTTTTGCTATGGTAATTTAGTGCTCCCTTGCAAGTGAAACCATTTAACCCAGCACTGCAAGTTCAAAGAAATCCTCCAGAAACAGCGTTTCAGTCCAATTGATTTGATTATTTTTGGTTAGCTTTTATGTAGCTATTTAAATAATACCCTATTCACCTACAGCAAATTATATTTTGCCATTGACACAAAACACGGAAAGTACTGTGAGAAAATGGCTACATACCGTTCAACAAGCACAGAGTTTTCATCTAAAATTCTAGGTGTTGTACTCATGCAGACTTCCCAGCTGTGTGAAGTAACTATTACTGATTTAGGGTCAGAGACTAGCGGTGTGATTTTACGATAATATATGCAGACCTGTGAGAATTCAGGCAGGAATGAGGGTCTGAGGGTCTCCTTATCATACGTGCAAATACGCTGTCTCTAGGCAACATCAAGAGGAAAGGCGTACATGTACAGAGAGACCGAGAAGGAATACGCTGGGGTGTCTTAGGGCTTTGCACCTCGGTCCACTTTGTCACATACTGACTGTTTCTTCATTCCATTTTCAAATTCAAGGATGGACTGCAGGGAAGCACAACAGAATCATGCTCTGAGAATTCATACGGTACAACCGATGACTATGGACCCCAAAAGGCGAATTCAATTTAGAGTAAAATGATTTAACGAAAATAGAATTAAGAATAAATCATTAAAATTGTATTTAAATGATAACCTTAGTGTTAAGTGTTAGAAAACTTTAACAGGAAAATATTGTTTAATCCATAGGTCATGATTTCAAATTATTAATCAAATACAACTCTTAATGATACATTTGCAAGTCATATTTAATTTGGTTACTTTAATGTCACAACCATCACTTGTAGCCTTTTTTATTTATTTATGTATTTTTAAAATAGGAAGTCAGCATGGGGTGACCAGAATGGTGAAGCTACATTTTGTGTGGAAAAAGTCTGACTAGAATATTTCCAATGTATTTTAAGCTGAACCGCATTGTGAAAATTATTTTACAATGTTAAATAATCAAATTAGTCAAAATCTCCACACGCAAGATTTTTATCAAATCCTTTTATGAGAAAAATGACATAAAATTAAATGTACAAGTAATAACCAAAAAGGAAATGAGCTAAGGATAGAACAAAACATTTTTTGCTTTATATTTTTATCATATGGTGGTGCAGTGGGTAGCACTGTTGCCTCACACCTCTGGGACCCGGGTTCGAGTCTCCGCCTGGGTCACATGTGTGTGGAGTTTGCATGTTCTCCCCATGTCTTCGTGGGGTTTCCTCCGGGTACTCCGGTTTCCCCCCACTGTCCAAAAACATGCTGAGGCTGATTGGACTTGCTAAATTGCCCGTAGGTGTGCATGTGTGAGTGAATGGTGCGTGAGTGTGTCCTGCGATGGGCTGGCCCCCCATCCTGGGTTGTTCCCTGCCTTGTGCCTATAGTTTCTTGGGATAGGCTCTGGAGCCCCCGCGACCCAGTAGGATAAGTGGTTTGGAAAATGGATGGATGAATTTTTATCATAGAAAATGTATATTTATTTGCATGATATATTTGCTTTAAAATTGTTGCAGTACTGTCCATTGAACATGTCATTTGGTAAACCTGAAGATCCAGACTGAACTGGACATTATGGCAGAAGTGGTCTCTGTGGTCGCCTGCAGGCTGCATTGTCTCGACAACAGCTAATAATAATGTTTGCTGTGCTCTTGTTCAATCCTGGTAATAATTTTCAACATACCTTATTATATTGATTCCAGGGTGTCAGCCACCATCCCATGATAAACACAAGAAATACATAGGTATGTTCTTAGCAAATATAGCCCATGAGAGTAGAATTTCAGATAGTGGAAGCTGGGCGTCATGTCATGGTGGATCACTGAGACGCTCAGCGTTGGGGATGCAAATATCATCTCAATTCTCTACATGTACATGTTATCCCTCTTACATTCCAAGCACATGCAGTTAGACTAATCTGTGTCACTGAATTGCCCAAAGTGGATGACTGTCTAGGCATTCCATACAGGTTGTACCCCATCCCTATGCGCTTTGCTGCCTAGGACATGCTTCATGTCCCCGGTGATAAGCAACTGGAAGATGTATTGAAGTGAATTTCCCATGTCAAATCACATGTTTAGAATCCTTTAGTAAACAATAAAATAGGCTAATGAATGTGATGGACTTCTCCACAATGATCACAGGCACTACGAGTAAACACACACAATGGACACTCATTCTGTAAATTCATTTGGTAAATGGTGGAAAAAAAAGCAATAAACCTCAATTTGGCCAGGCTTATGAGCACAGACTACAGCTAGTGATTAGCAAGTAGCTTGACTCATTACATCATGACCGGGGGGATGAGCGGGTGTCACGCAGTCAGACTAAGCTTATATTTGCTTGGTGGGAGGGACGGAGGGAGGGAGGGAGGAATGGACGGATAAGTCTGAAACATCCAATCAATGACATTCTGTGTGACATCATATTGTGTTTTTATATTGACCAATGCTAATTTAAACATGTACAGCAATGATGCAATTAAAAAATAAAAACTGAATTCTTGGAGAAGGTGATTCCCTTTTCCTGAATGTGAATAAAGTTATATACGTTCTCCTGTATGCATTTCAGCCTATCCTTGGAGAACCTTGTTGGCAATATAAATTACTATCTTTCCTTCTTTCAATCTTATTATATTGCCCTGGTTAAATGAAATCCTTCTTTCTGGAATGGCTCAGGAGCAGCAAAGCATCTGGTGATCATTTCTATGTGGCCCAGCTGGAGCTGAAATCAGTGTTTTTTTAAACCATAAAATGTATCACTATGATTAGAACCATTATTATTTACAATGGCACTTTAAAAATTTTTTGCTGGGTTTTAGAAGGATAGTCATCATATCATGCATATATGGGGATTCATGACTGGTTAAAAGAAGTCAAATGTCTTTCTCTCCCCTACACGCCCATTCAATTCTAAATGTAGATTGGGGGCATCCTGATTGGCTGAGTAGGGACCTCAGACACAATGGGAGTGCATTCACAGCCTTGCTGGCTGTGTCCCTCGCACACCCCCGTCCTTCCATCTGCTGTTGCGCCAATGCCTCCAATCTGGACTTCACGCCTCAGTGTAACTCCGTGAAAAATAAATTACACGTGATAGGCAATGGATTTTAAAATTATGCATGGCAGGAGGCTGCGTTCTGGAAGAAGTGCTTATTGTTTTGTGCAATAAAAGAGAACACTCAATGTTCAAAGCCTGAGTTTAGGCCATAAAAAGGCACTAGTGGCAGATGACAGCTACTTCAATGTTGGGCTCAATTAAATCATTCATATTGAAATTTTCTGATTTAAAATTTTGCTATGTTGTCACATGTATTGCTCATGGGAAAAATATGACCTCGACTAAACGCGACTCATGGAAAATAGGATTTCTATTATCTTAAGTCATTTGTAAAACTAGCAACTACCCCGAATAAAGGTCATAATATGAGTAAATGAAAAGTTGCTATAATTATATCTGTAATAGTGTCTGTTCATGTAAGTCTCTGGAAAGTGAAGTGGATGATGGAAAATAAGTCTTTTCATTATGAAGCTAAAAACAAATAAATCTATTTATAAGAAGAAAGTAACCTAACCAGGTTATAAGGAGAAAATATATCTTAAGTAAGTACTGTAAGTAGTCTTATGGGTGAAATTCTACCAGTGCGACTCATTTCGTGGCGACGGGTCACATATCACTCCCATTCTGCGTTTGGTGGAAAATAAACAAGCTCTGAAAAAGGAACCGTGTCATGAGACGTTTTAGTATGTCTACTAAAACTAGCAAGAGTTTTTCTAGCTTTTGTGGAATTGCAGTTTTATTTTGAGAAACTGGCCATTAAAGAGACATTAATTGTGTGCGTGTGCTTTCCTTATCTTTCCATACATAACTATTTGATAAACAGCTATGACTAGCAGTACTCTAGAAGTTGTCTAGCCCTACTCAATAATGAACTATATGTCCCTTGAGAGTGGTAGAACCCTACAAGCTGGCAGCGGATTTAGATGTGGTTAGCAATGCCAAGATGCTAATTGCACCTAACGTTCAAAGACTCCATATTGTTCACACTCTTGGCTTAAGCAGATACATACAAATTTTCCATTGAGGTTTTACACTGACATCTAAATGGATTAATCATGTCTATTTTATATTGCTTTTTTAGAGGAAATGGTTAGAGGGTAATTCGTTGGGAAAATTGCTAGTTCACTCATCTGCAGAAGGCTCCCCTTACAGAATGTTTATTCAACTGCAGTTAAAACTCTAGCAATTTTATTTCAAGTGGAATCAGCTGCTGTTTGTGAGTATCAGACAGCAGAAGCTCAGATGCCTAGCATGCCATAGCATGCACAGTGCTAGATCCATGCAGAATCTAGCACTTCAATGCACCTGCATAAGCTTGGACCAGCCCAGGTTCATCATGGTGAAAATTTCAGGCTTCAGCGGTTCATTTGGTGAAAAGCACAGGGACGACTGGCTCATTTTCCATGCGTATGTCATCTATTGCCTACAATTCCTGCATTTTTTTACACTGACACTAAGGTATCACTTTTCACCCAGGCCACATCTGAGTATTTTTTCGTTCGCCAAACCCTCCATCAGTATAAACTCAGTCTATATGGGTAGTGGCACATAAAAGCCATGTCCTTGTCCTTATTTACAACCCTGTTGTGTAAAGTCAAAAGTAATTCCTTGACTTAAGCTTTTCCTGTCATACTGCTAGCCAGAAATATTCTTGGTTTTGACTGTTTACAAGCCCACCTTCCATGTGGATAATGGAAGTGCAATAATCCTATATGTTGCTTCATAATGTTGTCAGTCATGGCCCGTATCCTCAATTCATTTGGTTTTCTAACAGTATTTACATAAAAGTCTCTCCTGACCCAGTGCTGACCCCCAGTCAAAGAATGTGTATGCAGCATACTGTTAGCTGTGTACACAGCTTGCACTATTGAATTGCTGCGTCAAGATGTCAATGAAGCATTGAATACTCCATGGATTTCAAACTAGTCAAAGCCAAGAATAAAGCAGTAAGCCGTGGTATATATAAATGGCTATTAGTAAGGTGAATGATGTTAAAAGGAACATGCAGGAACTGACAACTATACGCATCCCCGTAGATTATATGTTACTTCTAAGCTGGACCTTCGACAACACTAATAATAATGGACTTCACATCTTGCAATGTTCATCATCCATGCTGGTATATTTTTGGTGTATACAAAAAGGTGACTTTTGTCTCAGCTGCTACCAGCTGTTTTCAATAAAAAATGTCCAGCATTGTCAGTCACTGCAGTCAGGTTGCTACACTGTTGTTAATTTTAGGTCATTAATATACTTAAACAGTTACTTGATTACTCTTCTGATCAGAGCATACAAAGTGCATCAGTGGTTACTGTACGTGATCAGACACATGGGGGGTGGGGAAGGGGGCTGGGAGTGCCTGAGCACATGCCCATTTTGCCTGATGCTAAATCTCCTGGGGAGACCCCACCCCAATCGCGATAATTTACTGTTAGCGAAAACGTATTAGTCGGTCATGTCCCTTTGTTTGACCATTTGTCCCAGGAAAAGTCTGTGCACATCACTGCATGTGATACATCTGCACTGGATACAGTTCTTCCTCAGGTCCATGGCTATTGTACTGTATCCTTTGCTTGGCTTGTTTAGGCACTCTGCACAAGAGACACCAGATGGAGGGGGCATTTCAACCTTTATGGTAGCCTAATTACATTGTGCTTTAAACACCAGGATCTTGCAATATAATTTTCTGGTTAAGACGCAAACCCCTGCAAATCCACCAGTGACCTTTAGGCATAGTTCACACCTTGCGTGCTCCATCTGAAGACACGAGGTTGCTCTATATGAAATTGTCCAAGCTCTGGTCTTCTCACTTTTGCAGTATTTATGTAACTAATAGTATTTGTATAACTATTGAATGGTGAGTACAGTTCTAACGTGACATTTAGACTCATTTTAGGTTCACACAGGAAATAATGTGCTAGAATTGCAGGAATTCCTGCTGGCCACCTGCAGATGTGCTAATAACCTTTGTTTTTAGACTCCCTAACCTCATTTTCTGCTTAGTTTGTATTATAGCAGCGAGGGAAGAATGTTATATTGTTACACTCTGCCATTTAATTCTGAGTATCAATTGGATAGCCAAACCAGAAACAGTTTTTTAAACTTCGTAGTGCAGTTTTTGAATAACTGAGCATGAAAGAGTAGTTTGAGTCAGTTGTGTGAGTCAGTGAGTTTTCCATATATAATAAACTACAGAGGATATGTGCCAATATGCACCCTAAGGACAGTGACATGAAAGAGGTATGAGATGGTATTCTGAACATAATAAGGTCCCTAGAAATTTCTTGTATGTAATGCATAGCCTATTTGAAAATGATTGCCCAATATCACCTTCCATCCCACATTCCTGTAGTTGTGTGTCATCGTTACAGACTGTTATTAGAATAATTTGCTGTTTTTTTTTTTTCTTGTTTCGTTTAATGCCTTGAGGAGCCGTCACCAACTTTATGTTTTATTTTTTTTTTTGGTCAGTAGCTTGTCTCTAATTCATAAATTCTAGTATTTCGTTTATTAAATATTTTATCAAATGAATTCTAGGGTCTCTGATATTGTTTTCATTTGGGGCCGATATCATTTGAAAAGTCTATTTCAAACTTGCTTTTTTGTATTTCTCTTAAAGGAAGATGAATATAGATACTGTAAGTGTGTGGCTCAGTGAGCTAAGCATGTGTGCTTATGATGTCACTGGTTCATATCCAGCCTCAGCACCTCTGTGGGTCCTTGAGCAAGACCCTTAACCCTCACCTCCCTGGGTGCCACTACAGGTGGTTGCCCTTCACGGATAACTTACTCTACAAAGAGCAATTTGAGGGAGGCGTAAAGACAATTTCCCCCCGGGGATCAATAAAGTGTCAATTATTAGTGGGCAGTGGTGGCTTAATGGTTAGGGAAGCGCACTTATAATTGAAATATTGCAGGTACAAATCCCCAACCAGCAGGGTACTTCTCCCTGGGCGCTGAATTAGCTGCCCCTGCTATGTCACGACATCACATATGGGTTAAATACAGAGGACACATTTAGCTGTGATGTGTCAACAGTGATCACTTAATTCTAATAATCCTACAGCGAAACCTCCTAATGTATCCTTCCTTTTATTCAGAGGTTCATAAGTAATAAAACTAATAAAAATATGTTATTGCATTTTTGTTTTCTGAATAAAATGTACTGGCACTTTGGGTCTATATTCTATATTATAAACATGCATTTCCATTGTGGTTATACTGTATTAATTGTCTTCCAAAATTGTAGCAGAAAAAATTAACATAAACCTCTGTGTACACTGCAAAAATTTCATTGCAGTTATTTCCTTTTCTATTAAGCAGAAGCTTAAAAGCATTTCTCTTTGCAAACATCTTTATCAGACAGAGATCCATGTGAGGCATAATATGACTGAAAAATGCTTTTAACTGTTTAAACTGCACGAGGTACAGTAATGTACTCAGTGTAACTGGGCCAAAGAGATGGCACTTGTTATGAACGGAACATGTCTGGTTACATGGGACCATATGCTTTTATGGAGGATCAAGCAAATATGCATATGCTACGTATTGCATTATATTACATAGTTTTTATATTACACAAATTAGTGGAGTCTTTAAATATGTGTAAAATGGTTCTGCGGGAATATATAATGATACAAACGCAGCTGTTTTTTTTCCAATTTTGTTAGTAGAAAATAGATCCAGCCTAATTTGGATACAATACGAACCATAGCAATTATATCCATCCATCCATCCATTTTACAAACCGCTTATCCTACTACTGGGTCGCGGGGGGTCCGGAGCCTATCCCGGAAGCAATGGGCACGAGGCAGGGAACAACCCAGGATGGGGGGCCAGCCCATCGCAGGGCCATAGCAATTATATAAATGAGATAAATATATTAGAAGGGCGTACTCGTATATAGTAACTGGAATTCAAATCCTCTCCCTTCATCATGGGCATGTGATCTGAATCAGCACAAAGGAACCACTGGAGAATCTCCCTTCTTATCAGTGTCTGAGATTTGGCATTATTTAACAGTTCGTCATGTCACAGATAATTACACACTGTACCCAGTGGCAGGCTGATCTACATAATCCATTTCCCAAATAGCTACACAACTGCTGTGAAGCTCATTTAAGGCAAAGGCTTTCATTCTATCATCTAGGTACACTTCAGATTCTGCAGTGCTTCAAGGGGTGAGACACACGGGGACATCTCAAAAAGGGTGACCAGATAATCCTTGTCAGGGAGGACACTTTCAGCTAGGGCAGGATTTGTACACTAATTAAAACAACCAGGATTTCATTTAAGCACCAAGTTCTTGCTCTAGACTGATTGGTCAGTCTCTTACAACCATACATGTGTCAAATAGCTGGAAGAGTCAAACAACTGGATGAGAGAAACAGCTGGATGGGTCTTGCAATCAAGGAAACAAACCAGTCAAAGCACATGAAGAACTGAACTATTCAGCCAAGCATGGGAGCCTTTCAGTTTTAAAATAATTTTTAAAAGCTGAAGTAGCTCAAAGTGCCCTCCCTGGATAGATTATCTGGACACCCCATCGCAGACAAAAAGGTTCAGTCAAGGAGTGGAGCGTGGGATTTGAATGATAGTCATATTTCAGGCCATGGTTAAAGTTTTCATGCACACAGCGGACTGCTACCATCTTACAAAGCACATAAACAAAGCCACGAAGCTGGAAGCAGTACGTGCTGTAAATTTCAGATATTCAATTCAGTTTTGTTAGGATTATTACCAGTTGTTTAACAAATGGAAGTGATTTTAAGCAGCAAAATCAAGTGACAAAAGTGAGTCACATAAGAACTATTAAGTGTGATATTGAGATGCAGATATATTTTGTCTGCAATACCTGTAGGTGCATCACCAATGAACCAAAACATTATGACCGTTGTGTCTAAATTAAATCTTTAAATCAAAACAAAAATAGTGTAAAACTCAAACTGAATAAAATATACATATAAATATGCTCCGCAGTGCTTGAACCTCCACACCTACAGCAGCATCTCAAGCATTTCTCCATGCTGACTTTTTTGCTCTGCTGTGGCCAGTGGCCTAATAGAGCCTGACATAAGTGATGAAAATCAGAATCAGACTCAAATACAGAATGCAGTGCCAGTGGAACTGAAAGGTGCGTACACAGCAAATTACAGAGATGCATTTGTAAAAATTCTATAAATGCAAATGTCTTTAACAGTCTAATGTATTTGTAGATACTGGTGGTACAGGATACTTTCCTATCTCATAAAAACAGAGTATAGCTGCAGGCTAGTGACAGTGCTCATGATAATCCCTGTCCACCATCAAAAGCAACTACCATGGGCACAAAAGCATCGGAACTGGACCTTGGAGCAATCAATCCCATTTTCTGTTGCATCATGTGGACGACCGGATATGTGTCAAATCTGATCCACAGCTACACAGCCTCATACACAGCAGCGCACGATGCACCGTGTGTCATGAGACATTTCTCCTATGACCATAATTGAAATCATTTAAGATGTCTGCCACAGAAGCCCTTCCCACGGTATGTACTCAACAGGAAAGCATTGCTCACACACTGCATTGACAAGTCTTGGTCGCCCAACACCCTGGTGGATTGTGGTTTTTTTCCTTCTCGGTCCATTCTCAGAAGTTAGTCACCCCACCCCAAGCAACTGGGAGCAGCCCACAAGCCTTGCCTTTCCAGAAATGCTCTGACCCAGTTGTCTGGCCAAAACAATTTGGCTCTTCTCAAAGTCACTCAGGTCTTTACTTTTGTCCATTTCATTTACTTTCAACACGTCAATTACAAGTACAGAATGTACCATCTAATATATCCCAGACCGCTTAAGACATTATTCATGTGTGGGTGGTCATAATGTTTTGACTCATCAGTATATTTATTTGTTTGAATGCATGTATCTAATCATAAAACTGGTTAACTGCATAATTTATTCAGTAATATTTATATATACTCTTTTCCTGGTTTTGCCTTACATTCCCTCACCGAATAAGTCATTTTTCGGACTGCTTAATCTGCAGCATTTCACCCAAAATACCACTCCATAATGACAAGTTATTGGTGACATATTAACCATTAACCATGACTAAAGCAATAATTTCCTTCATTCTGAAGTGTTATGTCAAAAACAAGCCAGATGTTAGATGGAAAATTAGTACAAGAAAGAGTGCAAAATGGCTATAGCCAGGGGTGTAGGAACCGGGAAGGGGGGGGGAGTGCCCCCCCAATATTTAATTTGGCTCATTCATCCCCCCAATAAACAGACATTTGAATTTAAATTATTCAGTTGGTTCCGTCCAATATCAAACTCTCTTCTACGCCATTGCACACAGTTTACATCCCTTCATTTCTGATTTGCTTTCCACATGGGCTAATATGGGTGATATCGTCAGCATTTCTGGTACAAAAGTCAGGTCTTGGATGGAGGAGTAAAGGTTTTGAAAGTGTAGATGCTTCATTCCAAGTCAGCTGTAATGTTAAGTAACATCAAGTGAAAACATTAAGTGACAACCACCCATCCATCCATCTTCCATCGTATATCCAGGTTCAGGTCGTGGGGGTTGCAGATGCCCAGCCACCTCCTCCTGCTTCTCTAGGGGAATATCAAGGCGTTCCCAGACCAGCTGAGAGACATTCTCTTTCCAGCATGTCCTGAGTCTGCCCTGGGGTCTCCTCCTGCTTGCACATGCCCAAAACAACTCCCAAGGAAGGCATTCATCAGGCATCCTAGATAGATGTCCAAACCACCTCAGCTGGCTCCTTTCAAGTTGAAGGAGCAGCGGCTCTACTTTGAGTTCCTCCTGGATGTCCAAGTTCCTCACTTTAGGGTTAATTGTCCCATGCTCATAGGTGTATTCTCCCAGTGACTTAAGTCTGAGGTTTACTTGTACTTAGGCTAGATATGTGCTTTGGGTGAAGAAACACTAATATATGTACGTATCACATGTAAATGACTCTTAAATACATTCTGACACTTACTTAAGTGCTTTAAATTGAAATTTTCATTATGTGCTCTGGGGAGCTGTATTAAGTTACATGCCTCTAAATGGCTAAATGCAATATTGCAGTGGTCAGGAAGCTCAACACGTCACAAAATGAAACTTTTTACAATTATCATACATTTAGAAATAAATGTCACAATCCAAAGTGCATGTTTATAATTCACATAATTATAGAAGAATTATGTAATAGTGCATAGAAATACACCAATCAGTCATAAAATCACCTGCCTATTATTGTCTAAGCCCCCCTTGTGCTGCCAAAACAGCTCTGATCCATCCAGTCATGGACTCTACACAACGTCTGAGGATGTCCAGTTGTAACTGGTTCCGAGATGTTTGCAGCAGATCCTTTAATGCCCATAATGCAATTTGTGATCAAACTTGTTTGTCCAGCACATCCCATAGATGATTGGACAAATCATTTTTGAATTATCTTGCTGACAAGAGCGAGTGTCTGAGCTGCCCTTTAACGTTCACTATGATATCACTGTGCAGCATTATTTCAAATTTGCTGCGATTTGTTTAAAATTTTTCTCAGGTCGAGACCTGCACTCCTACAATGTATCAGCAAAGTTTGAAAACGATATGTCAAATAATTTTTGAGTTATCATGCTAACGGGATCAGACATCTGAAAATACCTTTTTTTTTTTGCTATCACTGCTTCACCTTTGAGGCGAGTTGGAGCACGTCCAGTTTGTCTCCCCTTCGAAGTTTCCCCAGGGTTCAGGAAATGCAATTAATGATCCAGTCAATTTTATAAATGTGTTAATACTTTATTTATCGTGACAGATCCAAAACTTCCATGAATTATGGATATGAATTAAGGCATCTGCTTATACGCAAAGCATGTCACCTGTGAATATTTTATGCCTTAGGACAAGAATAGACCTGTGTAAGGAGAAATAGTACAAGTCTAAGTTTTGGGTCAACATTGGCACATCATGAATTATTAATTCCAACCCATCCCTACAGAGAAAGTGCCTCATTCAGTTTTAGATGTGCATGCCACCTGAACAAATTAATTAACAATAAAGCATGCTTTCTGCAAACTCGTCACGGGCCATTAACCTCCTTACTACTGCTTCTGTGGGATTAGGGTAATGCATAGTTAAGCGGCAACGATCTACAAAACACTCACAACTGGTTTCGTGGCTATAGTGTGATGGGGATACAGCACAAGACAAAAGGATGTAAACCAAGATATAAGGTCATAAACACTAGTATGGTGGGAAAACACAACTCTTTGCAAATATAAGACCGAAAAATAATAATACCCTCAACCTGTGATGAGTTCATAAGACACAGGCGCACTAAACTGGAAGCAGGTTATACAAACATAAGAATATTAAATCCTATCACTTATACTTAGCTTGCTAGGCTGCACTCTCTTTATAGATACAGTTGCTTGGGCTACAGTATATAGGTTTTTGATATGCATTTGCTTTTACTTGACACATCTTTTTATTTTCCTCTTTCCAAGTGACCAGCAAGTCCATTACAATTGGGTTTTGTCAAAATAATGACCTTCGCCATTCAATGCTCATTAATAAAAGCCTGTGTTCAGCTTTGAAATGACTCTTCCAGTTCTAATTATTCCTCTATTCATTAGAACGCAATTCTCTTTCCCAATTACTACTGGCTTTCAGGACACTTAAATTGCTGTTTAACCGGCTGGGTGTCGTCTTTTCCATGCTTCTCCTACCGCTGAACTTGCCCTCACAGTTGTCATCTAAAATGAGGACAGTAAAAAATTCTTTTCCAGAATTTGAAAATGAAATGCTGCCAAACCATTATTATTAACCTATTACTGAGGGGGGATGATGCAGGATATCAGAGTATTGAGCAGGATTAGCCTGGAAGTAATGAACTAGCCTTCCATATCCTCTACCCACAACCTGCAAGGATTAATAAGTAACAATGTGCAGATCACAAAGCCCTTCCCATGTGATTGCTTCACTCTTTCATCACTTCTGAGGATGACCCTAACAAAATCTTTTCTCATGGAAATTAAGTCGAAAGAACGAGTGAAAATATACCCTGTCAAGTATACTTTATCTGTAACCTAAATAATCCTCATGACACTGTGAATTTTACACCTTTCAGAGCAGCCAAAAAATGTGAATCTTCCAGGCAGAAGTGACTTTTTATTTAGAAAAGGCAGCAGCCTAACATGCAGCCAGAGAATGTGCTGGAAACACCTGCACTGAGGGCACTACAGGTGTAGAGCAGTTCCAGTCCACATTTTTGGCTCTGAATGATGTTCCCTGCAGACTTCTGGGGCCCAGAATGAGAGGAATGGCGAGGACTTAGTGGTGGATGGCTGGATGACAGTAATGTGTAAGAGGAGAGATGTCAGTTTAATGAGGACTGGACCCCAGGTCATGATGTAGCCTGCTTTGAGCGATGGAGCACCAGTGCAGTCCAGTGCTCTCCTTTCTGCGACTGCTGCTTTGTCCTGGAGCGTATGCCCTTGAAACCCTGCATGACCATTAATTATGTCATTCCAGTCAGACAGAGAAAGGTACAGGGTTGCCTCACAGCTTTTCGCCTAATTAACATCCTTGACTTCAAAGCGGGAGAAATATGAAATAATCATGCAGGACTCTTTTGTCACAGCTGCAGCGTATTACATTAACAGTATTTAGCAAGAAATGCTCAGAAGAGGGCATAGATGAGGGCTCCTGAGTATTCGTTAAGAGGAGCAAAAATAGAGACAGAGTATGAAGAGTAGATAGCATTGCAATTAGCGAAAAGAGCTTATAACCTAAATGTCACTGTTTTTTTCTTTGGATAGACCTTAATATTCCTTCTGTGAGCAAGGACAACAAGCAGTGCTATCGCTAAATGCAAAACCTTTGTAAACACAGGAAGCCACATGACCATCTGACCTGTGTTTCAATACATGTGTTGTGGCAAAGGCTAGTTAGTGAATGAGCTCTTGTAGGTGTACTGACCCTTGCCAGATACACAGTGGTGCCCCATGGCGCGGCTTCACTGATTGTGCAGGCGACGAGTTGCTTGCTGCAGTCCTTTCTATTGATTCATAACACGAGGTTTTTAATGAGAACAGCTCCGTCGGGGGAAAAGGCTTCCCTGCCAACTCTAACCGCAGCAAACCATGTTTGCATTTTGTCTGTCTGCAGGTGCCATCTCCAAGGAATATTCAGGTAATAAAACTGGGGAACCAACATATTCACCTGTCAGCATTTGTAGCTCTTCTATCCGTGAGGAAACATTTTCTAGGACGACAAATGGCCTATATAAATATACATACTTTTGATGGATACATATGATATCTAGTCATTGCCAACTTAGCAAGGACAGGAGCAACACTTACGCTTTTCCATTTTGCTTGCTAGTCTAAATTAAATGCTGCTATTTCTTTCTGTTTTAGCAAACAATAGTTTTATTCTGAGAGTATTTAAGTAGGTTTTCCTATACATTTTTTACTAATGCATTAGTCTGGCATTGTAAAGTTAAAAGACAAAAGTTATGAAAATCAACAAAAATACTTATTTGTGACCCTCCAGCACAAAACTGTACACTTGGGTCAAAAATTAGAAATTAGGATTATGGTATCAAATGAAAGAGCACAAAAAATCCTCAAAAAATATCTAAAAATACGGCCATGCGACTTCTGTACGGTTTTGTGCTGGAGGGTCACTTTTGTGTTTCCCCAATCTTTAAAAGAACCACACATTCAAATACTTAATTGATACCACATTTAATGTAATTAATGGGCAAGTAATGGTCAAATCTGTTACTCGTCCATGACGAGCTCATAGCTATAAGGCAATTAATTAGTCAACAGTTAATTAGTGTTGACCTACGATCATTTAGGACAAGTGAAAAATATGAAGCTGACTCTGTGCTTCTTATGGAGGTGTATTTAGACCGGCTTTTCTTCCTTTGAAACTAAGATTTTTTATAAAAACCAATTTCCATTTAACATGACATATGAACTGGTTTGCCACTCGTATGATCTTCCAGAGAAATACGTCCTAGGTAATTTATCTAATAATTCCACCCTGAATAGTGCTACAGAGTAATGAGCAAAATGATACAGAGGAGGTAGGCATGGCTGGGAATCTGCTGGAAGCGGGTGCATATAACCAGGACACATGTGTCAGCAGCAACCTCGAAGTAGTGAGTGAGTCTGTTACTGTGAGCCCTCTGCAGATGTTCATTGCCGGTGCTGTAAAGTCAGGAGCTGCTCATGACTGTGGAAGAGTCTTGTTAAACAGCCCCAGAGCTCATGAGATACCAGCCAAGATGACTTTCTCCATGGAGGTGGGCTGGCAGTTATAGGACCCGCATTTGATATGCACTGGCTGGTTTGCTTCCTCACTCCGCTGCACTAAACATTGGAACACAAGACAGAGAAAAGATGACCAAATTCAGCCAGCATGGGCTGATCATTGACAGGATCAGCAAAACAAGAATTCGAAATAATAATGCAATGTAAGATTAGAACAGACACCCACAAAAGTTGATAATAAATAGTTCTCTCTGGGGGTATTGGGCAAAGATAATGTAAAACGCTTTCAGACGATGTAATATTGTGTTAATGCGCTACATAAATAAATTTAATTAAATTAACTGAATTAAATAGTTTTCCATACTGATGATACTTTAGCGTGATATAGTACTGAAAATAGTACAACTATATGTAGGAATTTATTAGAAAAAAATTATTCAATGTACTTGAAATTGTCATAGAAACTTTCTTGTTTGAAAATATCATAGTGCAGTTTTTGGATTAGTGCAGGTGGTATTCTATTACCTGATGTATTTTCGGCCATTATATTATAATAGGGGGGGTGCAGTGGTTAGCACTGTTGCCTCCCACCTCTGGGACCCGGGTTCGAGTCTCCACCTGGGTTACATGTTTGTGGAGTTTGCATGTTCTCTCCATGTCGTCGTGGGGTTTCCTCCGGGTACTCCGGTTTCCCCCCACAGTCCAAAAA
>JAODJX010004504.1:0-19177 GCA_026776945.1 Isichthys henryi
CTCAACTGAGGCCAGAAGCTCCGGCTCGCAGGCGCCTGTGACCCCAGCGAGGTTCCTACCCCCCAAACCCACAAACCAGCCAGTTCATGAAACACTAACCCCACACAAATAGAGCATGCAGCCAGAGGGAAGGTTTCCATTTCACAAGACTGGCTTTTTGTGTTTATACAAAAAACACTGAGGAAAAATGAATGGGCCTGTATTAAGTGATTGGGGCCTCAGCGCAGCAACACAACAAAAGGTATCGTTTAAAACAAAGTGGTATCTTTCCATCCCGGCGTCTCTGGCCCCGCTTCTTCCATGGAGGCTGCACCTGTGGGCCCCTGTACGACAAGAACAACAACAAACTTATCTCAGCTTAACACGGTCATGAGTGATGCAACCTGTTTGGGAACAAGCTCAGTATTTTCACACGACACTTACAAGCACCGAATCAGCTGCTCTCCTCAGATTCACTGTCCTGCATCGTTTCAAAGCAACCCTAAAACCTCGAGCATTTGAATCAGTGCTTGAATTGATTAAACCCTTGATTTTCCAAGACCATAAAATTTGATTAGAAGCATTTCTGTTCTACATAATGTAGACTTTATCTTTTTGCTTATTTGCTGTGGCATGCAGTGCAGATTGTATTTCTGGCATCTTGCTGTCTACATTATGTAGACCTTGGGTGATAATATCAATTACGGTTCATTGATGCATTTAGCTTTTATGGGAGGCATGTAAACCACTAACCCTGCAGGCTTCATAATACATTTAGGAACATTCGGTGTAACTAAACAAGCTTTAAAAGGGATTTTAATGTAATACTGTCAGATCTTTTAATCCATGAATGATGGCGCCAGGTCATTCTTCACTGTGCGGTGAAGAACCCCCGGCAGTACTGGGTAAGTTCTGGCCATTTTTGTGTTGTGATCTTTGCAGCCAATTCGGTGTGTTTTCTGAGATAACTAAATCCCTCGAACAATACGCGTATACTGTGACATTAAAACTGCATTCGCCTGCCAACACTGCCAATTACCGAATCACCCACATTAAAGCACTTTATCTGACTTATCTTGTGCTGCTCTGTAAAATGCATAAACAGGTGCTTACTGTGAGAGGTCTCACTGAGCAGCACTGTGGTCGGACGCCGATGGGGTTATGGGTTTGGATCCCACCCCAGGTGGTTCTGGGGTTCATACAGGTTTCCTCTCCCACTGTGTCTAGGTGGTTCAGCCTGTGGACTGAAATCCCAGGAGAGAGCTTTCTGCCATGCCCTAGGCTTCCTGGGTCGTGTTCCAGGCTCACCCATCACCCTGAACTGGTGGGGGGAAAGTTGTTATGGAAACGAGAGATATATATACTTAATGTGCTATTTACAACCCATACACAGTATACATAACCTCTGGAGAAATACTTTGATATATCAATTCTAACTGGATACACTTGACTTAAGACCACATATAAAAGTGGCCACAGCCTTTATTATTGAACTAAACGGTGGTAATAAATGTAATTAATGCTCACAGACTCTGTCCATTTTACTTGGAGGGGTAGAGATCGTGCTGTTTCCCTGGGAATGAACTGACATTGGATTTGCTGTAAGGACACTTGTCATGGGCTAAAACGTTTCGGTGTTTAAATCCGATATCATGAATCACTCTATTGACTTATAACCCCCTGCTGTGGAGGTAAACCGAAGGTGTTTATTTCACATTCTTCCGATTTCTGTGATTCATACAGTTTTCACATATTGTGGTGTATCAGTGGACAGCGTTACATTCTTTGTGTCCTGTTACTCACCCAAAAAACACAGCAGGAGCCTGTGATCCAGTGCATCCTGGCTAACTGCATTGCAGAAACATGCAGCTGATGACATTACTCAGCTCCCAGTGTCACTGGTCATTATTGGATGTTTTGTGACAAATGTGATGACTGATCTGCCAGGACCTGAAATGACCTGCGCTGTTAATGCAGAGATCCATGAGATGACCCTGGAGTGTGCCTCTGTCCAGCCAAACACATGGATCCGGCTCCCACAGTTGCAAAAATGCAATGAAAATCTGTACAGCATTACAAGCTGATGCACATCGTGCTTTTGGAAGGGCTAAACATGCCTCTATGAATAAAGGAACACAACTCTAAAACAGGCATTTTTAGCATAACTGTTTACTTGTGCATTTTCTTGGCCTGTGAGTCTATTTAAAACCTCGCAATTAACGGCTCACAGAATGCAAGCGCAAAGTCTGTCCCCCCCATATCTTCAGGTGGTATGTTCTAAGACCTACCGCGGAGAGCCGAAACCGCGGATAACAGTGAACCATCCGCGGATCCCATATATACGTGATTTTCATGGTATAGTTTCATTGGTAAATTACGCACAGTAAGACATTACTACAGGGCTGGTGGATTTCACCATGTTACTCACTGTATTCACTTGGTGTGCAGTTTGAAACTTGTGAATTGTTTATTTCTAGAATTCCCTTTTTCGGACTGCAGCAAAAGTATTATGTGGGGGGAGGGAGGTGCCGCTGGACACATGTCGTAAAAATGATAGAGAAAAACTGGCAGCCAATCAAACTTTCTTGCACAAGAAGCCACCAGACCGCAAACTGTCTGGCAGGCAGAGGGAAGATGATACGCTATTGCAGACAGCAATGAAATCCATAACTTATCCATCATCCAAGCGGTTTAAGTGCCATGAAGCACAGAGCCTGTGGCAGGGAAAGCCTGGGTGGGATGCTGACACATGCCACCACTAACACCCTGTGGCAGGGCTGGCCAACCCTGCTCCTACAGATCCACCACCCAAAATAACACATCTGAGACAGATACTGCAGCCCCAATCTGACACACCTGAGACAGATACTGCAGCCCCAATCTGACACACCTGAGACAGATACTGCAGCCCCAATCTGACACACTTGAGACAGATACTGCAGCCCCAATCTGACACACCTGAGACAGAAACTGCAGCCCCAATCTGACACACCTGAGACAGAAACTGCAGCCCCAATCTAACGTACCTGAGACAGACACTGCAGCCCCAATCTAACATACCTGAGAAAGATACTGTAGTCCCAATCTGACACACCTGAGACAGATAAGTATGTTGAAGCAAGGCTGGTTATAATACTGAGATGCTACTGGAGGGCCTGACCAAACACACAGACACAGACACAGAGTTGGTCTTCCTATATAAATGGAGACTGTCCATTCATTTCTATGGGAAATTCCCTAATCCCAATCACGACGCCCTTAACGCCTACCCAGCCCTAACCTTAACCATAAGTAACCAGACAAAATACAAGACTTTTGGCACTTTTCCTTTTTTGAATGCATTCACAGATTTTTATAAAATTGAGGTTATCCAAATGAGGACCTGAAAAATGTCCCCAAAAGTAAGGAAATTTCAGACTTTACCACACTTTGGGGACATTTTGGTCCCCAAATGTGATCTATGCAAACCCACCCCACCCCACACACACAGAGCAGAGGCAGGAATCAAACCCACAACTCTGGAGGTGTGAGGTTGCAGTGCCCCATTAATCACACAACACAAAGCCCAATAAGGTCTTAATCAGGAAACACTGTAGCCCTCCTTCCTGTTAACAGCCCAATTATACATCTCATCTAAAAACTAATGAATGAGTACATGGTGAAACGTAAACAAACCTAGGATCTATTACCATAGAGCAGAATGCAACCAATGTCATGCCTAAAGCATTAATTTACCTTTCACCTGCAGTCCAAAAAACATGCTGAGGTTAATTTGAGCTACCACATTGCCCATGTGTGAGTGAATGGTGTGTGTGTGAGTGAATGGTGTGTGTGTGAGTGAATGGTGTGTGAGTTTGCTTCTGCGATGGGTTTGTGCCCCATTCTGGGTTATTCCCTGCCTTGCACCCATAGGTTCCTGTGACCATTAACAAGACAAACAGAAGCCGCTGCCAAGAATTGCCTTCCATCTTGTAGTTTCCTTGTAGATACTCCACCAATGATAATGTCTGCCCTGTTATTTACTGGTTAATGTTCCAGTACTTTCTGACACAGATGTGTGGGGAGCACTTCTGAGAAACTCAGCTGACATGCCCAGGCATGCCTATCTCTGCGGAAATATTCTTACAAATAAAATAAACTGAAAGCAGCAAGTAACCAAACCATTAATTCATGCTGTTGATTAAACCAAATGGCCACTAACTGAGAATGAGGATGTTCGCTTGAGGAAGAAGGAAACCTGTAAGGATTCTTTCCCACCTTCATTGACTGTGATGCATAACTGTATTCACAGTCGCTGGCTTCCTGAATACCTGTAAATTGCCTATACGATATTTTAAAATATTTTAGCAGGTAGGAGCAAAGACAAAACTGTTAAATCCCCCAGTACGATACAGCAATAGGATTCATTGCAAACGGCTTTGCACAGCACATTAATATCAGCAATTGTTGAAGGTTTGTGGGGAAAATGACTAGTACTCTCCACAACTTCAGCAGTCCTCTGTTTCCCTTGTTCGTGCCAGGAATTTCTATGCTGTGTCATGAGTCTTCTGGGGGGTTTAGAGTGTGCTGTGAATCACCCCTTTGTTTGTTACAAACATGCGGTTTTCCCTTTTAAATGATACTTACGTCTAGATTTCTCATTAAACGGTTGTGTTTAGCTTGTTGATATTTGGTATGTATTATTTAATAAGCATCGATTAAACGCACAATACTTACCGCGCAGTGTAATTACATTTTATTGCGGGTAAGAACGGGCAATGTAATAACTGTAGAAATAACAAACTCATTATGGCCTGCAGTAATACCTACAATTCGATATGTTCGAAACATAAAAAGTGCTTCATTCACCATAATGGATACTGAAGTAGAAGCATGTAAAAAATGTGAAGGCAGCTTCGCCCACGGCAGTGGACATTATATTGGACATAATATTAAATGTGGGTTTGATCTGCACTCGGACACGGCGGTAAAGCAAGATCCATCGCACGGATCGTCAGGTCTGCAAAAGTCGCGGTGCTGCTGCGGCCGGCCGGCTTTCCCACCACCGATTCCACAATCGGCGCACAGCGCTATCGGAGGCTCCAGCGCACCCCCGAACACGCATGCGCACATTGACCGTAAAATTAGTATCGGAAACCTGATTGGCTGGTGCCTCACGCCTTGAGCCCGCCTTCGCCGTATTCTTATTGGACGCTCGCTGCCTTCAGCTGTCAGTCTAATAGTTATTCTACCTCCCCCTTATCCTGTTCTGTAAATGCCCAGACTTGTATCCTGAGCCAGCAAGCCACCTAACTAGGTTGCTTTGGTGTGGGTGCGTTTGCTCTTTGTTACTTATTGAACAGCTAGAAAAGCCGTATCCATGCACTAATTTGGAGGAAAATGATCATCTGTACGAATAAAATGGATTATCCCCTCGGAACTCAATGCCAGCGCGTCCAGAACCAGGTACAAACCTAATCGTATTATTGTTCCCCGTGCCGTTGACGAGTGGCATTATTATGAGTGACTGCGCGTTAATATCAGATGTCACAAAGTATGATTTGTAAAAACGGACCTACAGAGAGGGCGTCTTATTGCTCGGGGGAAACAGTGGCCGAAGCGCTTCCTCTTCAAGTGGAGCGCCGAAGTTGGCAGCGGCTGCCTGTTTCATTCATTCGGCCAGCCGTGCGGATGGTGCGTCTGCTGCGGGCAGGTCTGCGCTCTTCCTCCGGAGAATCGTGCACTACGTGAGCGAGAGCTGATGATCATTAGTGCCCTGGGGGGTGGAAAGTCATGTAAGTGTGGTTGGACACGGGAGGGTGACATGATGAAATAATGTAAGTAGCCGAGAAAGGGAAAAAAGGCGAAATGGCTGGCTGCGGGGAGGGGGAGGGGGGTAAACTCTAACGGATTTGTTGTTTAGCAAAACAGCCAACCTTCCCCTGGACACTACACCAAATACCGTACATTTCTTATCATTCACGTTTAACGTGCCATAGTTCGACAGATCACATTAAGGGTAGATACTGTTGCAGAGCGACGGTCATATTGATAATGTCCCTTGTTCCTACCTAGAGCTTTGACTTCTGGCATTATCAATAATGTTGCGAAAGACCCCATCTTGTTTGTCAGTCGTATGAAAACTTACTATAGGGGACCTGCTACCTTGAAGTTGTTCTTTAAAGAACATTAGTCTTTGTTTGGCTCTACCGTTCGTGTGATGCGTCTGGGCGAAAAAGTTGCGGTTTGCGACCCAGACGGGAAGATGTTAGTCTGACAAGATCCGAAAATGACTTACAGGTACGCCATCATATTACATTAAGCTTAACATTACATCGGAATTATGAAGCCCACTTAGTTCAAAATCGTAACGGATGAAAACAAATATCTAAATGTTCCTATAGCTGGACAGGAGTGTTACAAAGGAGTTGAAAATGACCCAAACACCCCTCCCCCATCAGAAGAGAGTGCGAGGCTTGGTGGGACTTTTCACTCGGATCTAAGGAATAGTGCCATGCATCTGCTAATGCGCTGTCCTCTGTCTGCATGCCAGCGCAGCCTGGGTGTTTAAAGGACAGAAATCTCCCAGTTTACCTATTAAGCTCCCGATCGCACGTCCAGATTATTCTGCATGGTGATATTGAACGTGCTGCTAATCAAGCTAATTAAACTTGGGCGCATTTGGTTTTATGGCAATCGGGTCATTCTTTTGGCAATTTGCGAGGCGCTTTTGCGCGTGTTTGTCGCCTAAAAAGCCAGGATGACATCACCTTTTCGGGAGCGCGCCGCTTCACGTCGCCATCACCCATGACAACCTTCCCAGTTGTCTGAATGATCACATCTTGCACTTTTTCGATGAGTTTTGGCCACGTTAATGCAGGAGTGTGATGGGTGTTTCTTTGAACGCGAAAACGGTACTTGGGGCATTATTTTATATGATCTTGTTTCCCATTTATAGGGGAAAGCAGAATTTGATGCCTTTGGGTTTTTTTTTGGACATGTTTTCTTGTCACTCTCTTTATTTGGTGCTCTTTGTGTGTTGTGATGCTGAATGTACTGCCAATCAAAGTTGTTTTTCTCCTGACCAGGGTGCAGTTCTGCGTCTTGCCTGGGAGTAGCGCTGCCGACACAGAAACTTGTTTACCGCGATCTTAACGTGAAGGGTGACAATAGAGGAAAGCCAGTAGTGATGCTGGTCATTCCTTCTGTCCATTACTGTTCTGCCCTCTGCCTACTGCAGTTGAGTTCTCGGCGTGTTTTGCGTTTCTGTCAGGCAGTCAGCGTTGTTCAGCTCCGCCCCCCTTTTTTTAAACTGAAAAATCGTGTCCTTATCCATCCTTTCATAGTTGACATTATCAGAACCGAACAACTCATATAAATGCATGGGTAGAGCTATAATTCAGTCCTTTGGGGGGGGGGGGGTGAAGTTTTTTTCCCAGTTATACTTCTAAGCATTCTCGCTGGGACAAATGGGCAGATGTGCAGTATGCGGTTTGCTGCGGTAGATGATGGTGCGTTCGTGTGGGCACGGTCTGTCACTTTGCTGCCTGTGGGATCAGATCGCAGGAAAGACCGGCGCGTTTACTGTGCGGGTGAGGGGTGCACAGGATGCAGAGATAATTTGGTGCAAAGGAGTCGCCCTCCTGACGGATCCACTCCCTCTCTGTCAGCAGTAAGACGAAGAGCAGAAATAACATCTGTTAGAAATGTGGCTTATCGGAGGCACTGGTCACCGGATAGGCCAGCACGGCGTCACCCTGCAGCTGCTTATAGGAGTGCAGAAACGCAGGGGCGCTCAGTATGCCTCTCGTAGGGGCTTGCAGAAAGGAGAGGGCAGTAACAGATCTGCGATCTGTGCCTGTGTTGCCGGTGTGGACAGGTCAGTGTCCCTTCAAGTCCGCTCGCATTTCTTTTCCCGGTGGCCTTTGCATTAGTGCATGTGTTTGTCTGCGTGTTTGGAGTAAAAGGCCAAGCTGTAATCAGGTGGCAGCTTGAAGTAAACTTACTTTAGGTCGACTGTGCATTTTGCAGAGACGGCGATTCAGCATTTAATAATTCCCCATCTGTCTGTCTGATTTCCTGGCTTAGGAAACATTCTATATTTAAGCGGCTTGTTTTGTCGATTTTTATGTGAAGTTCCTTGACAGTCTGCTTCTGCTGGTCTGGCCTGGATCCAGGCCTGTGCTTCTAGCTGTGCGCTCCACAGGGCTGTACCTTTGGTCCTGTGGGAGCTGGGGCGGTTTGGGGCAGCGCCGTGTCCGTCTGGAGGCCGCCGCTTGTCTGTGTTTTAGCCACGTTCCCGTCTGTGGCCCGGCGCAGGTTTACATACATCTGCTTCAGCGCGAGCCGACAGCCACAAGTGCTGCACCGCCGTTCCATTACTCTCTCCTTCACCTCCATCATGGTGTCGTTTCTCCTCCCCCGACTTCCTCCTACCACCTGTTACTCTTATCTGATGAGCTGGTGGAGGAGGCCTTCTCGGGCTCTCACCGTGCATCATTTGGGGCCTTCATGGTTGGGCTGGCGTCCCGGCGCCTGGCGAGTCTGTGCACACATGCTCCTCTGTTCCCCAGAGCGCCAGCAGATCCGCAAGCTGCGGTGTCTCAAGTCACACGGCGAGTGAGGCAGTCGCGTTTAGCCGTGTTGTAGGAGGCGCCCTGCTGTTTGTCAGACAGTGCCGACTGACTGCCGTGCATGAAACCGGCTTGGGGGATCGCAGACACCCTAACTGCCGCTGTCTTTCAATTTTACCCTGTGTCTTGTTTCAGAAATCGTACCCGTGGTTTGTCTAAAAAACGATTACATCACTTTTTCTGGGGTGTCCGGTCTGAAGGATTGGTGCCATTTATGTTTATACTCAGCTATGGTGCTCAGCACTTCTTCCTGTGTAAAAATTACTCAGTATTGTTGTCACTCTTCAAACTCAAAGAATCCAGTCTAATCCAGCTGGTGCCACTGAAAGTGCTTTGCCATGACTTAACGAGAGTGTTGCAAGAGGGAGGGATTCTCACATCACTTACTGGTATACGAGGGAACTTTCAGGCTGAACGCTGAAACAGGAAATGACATCACAGCCATATCTGCTTGTTATTCTCAGCACTCAGAGGATTTTGGTCCTGCGTGCAGGAACGCCTGAGAACTTTCACCCAGGTCTGCAGCTGTTTGTTTACTCAGCTATTTTATCAGCACAATAGAGTCAAACGCACATGATGAGTCTGTGGACCCCAGTTGATGTTTATGCCCACTTCCTGTGTGCAGTTTTGCAGTCTTGCGTGTTGTTTCATCTCTAACCTTTGTAAAATCTGTGGGCTGGTTATAGAGGCTGGCCTTGCCAGACTCGCTCTTTTGATCATATGGGTACTTAGGGTGCAGCAACCAAACAAGCACAAAGCCACCCACGAATGAGAGGCTGCCACATCTTTGCCAGGCATTTCGGCAGCAAATGGGAAGGCCAGGTACCATCGGCAAACAGCACAGAGTCTGCATGATGTTTTCGAGTGAACAGGGTGATGTGCAGTTTGGAGTTTGGAGAGATGGGGGTCACTGGTGCCCCCAAGAGGATGGGATAGGAGCATCAGACACTTCGGTTTAGGGAACCAGGAAGTATTCCAACAATTCCTTTATGTGTTCAGCACAGCTGAGGGATGAACTGCTGCTTTACTCCTTAGAGTCGCGTGGCAGAAAGCTTCCAGAGCCTGCGTCAGTCCAGCAACCCCACATTTCTGTCCATTTGCTCGGCATTGACATAGCCCCGGTTGCTGGCATGTCGTTAAAAGTCTCCGTTACTGGCTAACTGCCTCGGGAGTGCGTGCCTTTGGACGCGCCACCTCCCGCTGCACGTCCCACACATCGCCGTAGCATATCTCTATCTCTCAGCTTTATTTTTAGTCATCAGCTGCCTCCAATCCACCCCCTGCTGGCCAGAATGAGGAACTACGGGCCCTGACAGCTACGCGTCACTGCATTCCGTAGAAAGGCTGTCAGCAGAGCTCTTGCGTGCTCTGTGCACCTGGGCTTGTCTGTAGAGTCTGTCAGCTAGCATGTGACACCCCGTCCTCTGACCCCTACAGTACCCCCTCCCCCCCACCCACTCTTCCAGGATGGTGGGAGTAGAAACCACTTTCCTGTCTGTCACCTCCTCCTCCTCTTTAAAATGCCACTTTGGATCTTGCTTAACCCAAACCATTAGCTGTCGTTTCCTCGGTTTTCCCCTCCTCTCCCTCTTTTCCTTGCTCCATTTCTGACTCTCTTCTCGCTCATATTCTGCTTCCGTTACATCTCCTCTTCTGTGCATTGAAGTCCTGTTGTTCATAACTTATTTACAGGTCGCCCCCTACAGGCCAGGTTGCTCACTGCCATTGAGGAGGGGGGTGGTTATGTACCTGGGTTTCGCCTCACTCTTCCCTTGTTCATGTCCCTTTCTCTGTCAGGTGGCAAAGGTGAGCTCTGAGAAGGAGCAAGCGGCCCTGCTGTGCATGAAGGCTCTGGCCAGTAGGGGGAGCCTAGATGCCTTATCTCAGCAAATGGCCTATCACCCTCAGTACTTGGAGAGCTTCCTGCGCACTCAGAACTATGTGCTGCACATGGACGGGCCGCTGCCCCTGCAATACCGCCACTACATCGCCATCATGGTACGTTAGCGCAACCTTAGTAGTGTGTATGAACGTTATAATGAGCTGTGTTTTCAGTGTGTTGGTAGCTGTCTTTGGTGGCATCGCTCGAGTGCCTGTTTTCTCTTTGACCCATCCCTCTCCCCCACAGGCAGCTGCCCAGTACCGCTGCACGCACCTGGTGTCTCGGCACTCCGCCCACTTCCTGCGTGTTGGGGGGGACCCGCTGTGGCTGCAGGGCCTGCAGTACGCCCCCGTCCGGCTGCGTCGACTCGATCACATCAACAAGGTGCTGGCCCACCGACCCTGGCTCACCGCCCCGTCTCACATCCAGGTACAGTGCTCGGGGTGGGTGGGGAGCCGAAGGCTCCATTCTGTGGCATCCAAATGACTCACTTCCAGTAGTGTTTGAGGGGGGGAGGTTTAACATACTGGGTGTTAGATGTGAAATGCAGGTAGTCACTGGGGTGACTGTGTTCAGCAGCAGTGTTCAGGGGTGATGCGCATTTTGGTATGATTTTCAGAGGCAGTGACATGTTCAGTTGTGGGGTTCAGGGACCCTGGCAGGTTCAGGCGTGAAGTTGCGATGTTCAGGAGTGGTGCTCAGGGGGGACTGTGTTCAGGGGTGACTACATGTTCAGGTATGATGTTGAAGCACACTGATGTGTTCAGTTGCGGTGTTCAGGGACATGAGTAGCAGCTGTGTCCCGCTTTTCCAGGACCTGCTGAAGATGGGCGAGCAGTGCTGGTCGCTGGCTGAACTTGTGCAGGCCGTTGTCTTGCTGGCCCACTGCCACTCCCTCTGCAGCTTCGTCTTCGGTTCCGGGGCGGACCGCGACTCGCCCGCCAATCCCTGGGCCCCGCATGGGACCCCCTCGGGGCACAGAGCCTGCGAGGTGGCCAACGGCAGTGGGAGTGCCCGCCCCCCGACCTTTGTTCCAGACTGGACCTCCCGAAGACGGGTGAGTCTCAGTGGGGAGATGGGTGTCGCACGAAGTCATTCCAGGTGGGGTGGAGGTATGTTTTCCTGGGGAATGCTGGGTAAATGCCTACTGTCTGCCTCTCCAGTCCCTGGACTCCAGCTACGAGGCCGTGTGTCTAAGGGAGCGGCTGCAGAGAGTAACGGGCGAGGTGGATAGGATAGACGAGCGGCTGCGTGCTTCACGCACGCCCCTGCTGACAGGTACGCCACCCTCCCCGTGTCCTCCGGTTCCCCTGTGGGTCCCCAGACCCTGCCCTTTTCTGCAAGCCCCCCCCCCCCACCCACACTCTACCTTGCTCTCCCCCCCAGATGAGGAAGATGAGGAAGTGACATGTGACACGGAGCCAGCCCGCTTTGTCACCGACCCGGAGTTCCGGTACCAGGACTTTGCCGCTCAGGAGCAAGATCACTTTGAGATCTTCAGGGTGCAGGTATATAAGTGACACTGACTGGGCAGCTGACTGACCTGCGCTGGGCTGTGAACCGTCCGTCCGCGCTGTCTGTCCGTCCGTCCGCGCTGTCTGTGTGTCTGTATTATGAACGTGGAATCTGGACATTTCTCTAACCCGGCACCTCCGTGCCCACCTCCCCTGACACAGGACTACTCCTGGGAAGATCATGGCTTCTCGCTGGCGAACCGGCTCTACTCAGACATCGGCTACCTGCTGGACGAGCGCTTCCGTCTGGTGGCTACACTGCCATCCCCCCGCGGGCCTGACCTCAAGCGGGCCATCTGGAACTACATCCACTGCATGCTGGGTATACGGTAAGGGGCCGCCGCTGGGGGCGGGGCCGGTCTCTCTGCTCGTTATTGCGGATGCTGGCTCCTACACACACACACACATAACTGTTATCAATACTCATTAATTACATAAGAACATAAGAAATTTACAAACGAGAGGCCATTCGGCCCATCAAGCTCGTTTGGGGAGAACTAAACTAATAGCTCAGAGTTGTTGAAATCTTATCTAGCTCTGATTTAAAGGAACCCAGGGTTTTAGCTTGAGCTACGCTAACAGGAAGACTATTCCATACTCTAACTACATGCTGTGTAAAGAAGTGCTTCCTCAAATTCGTTTCAAAATGTTCTCCTGCTAATCTCCACCTATGGCCACGAGTTCTAGTTTTTAAACTAATATTGAAATAGCCATTTGGCTGAACAGCATCTAGACCTGTTATAATCTTACATACCTGGATCACGTCCCCCCTTAGTCTCCTTTGCACGAGGCTGAACAGATTGAGCTCATCTAAGCTCTCCTCATAAGACATTCCTCTAAGACCAGGAATCATTCTCGTAGCCCTGTGTTGCACCCTTTCCAAGGCATTCCTTACACATAGGGCAAGCCGAAGTGTGTGTCACTATCTGACGTTTAATTAAACATTAATTAAGTGGAGTGTTAATTTTTCTGCTCTGACTGAATGCAGTCTGGAGGGGCTTCTGTGGGTGTGCGACTGATTTTTGTCTTCTGCTCACTCAGATATGATGACTACGACTACGGGGAGGTAAACCAGCTGCTGGAGAGGGAGGTGAAGCTCTACATAAAGACAGTCTCCTGCTTCCCGGATTCCACCAAGAACCCCCCCTGCTCGCTGCCCTGGACGCGGCTGAAACCCGGGGAGAAGGTGTGTGTGGGGGGGGGGGGGTCGCCTGTCCGGTCCACTCTGCCTCTCCTTCCTGGTGTAGGTGGGCGGAGTTTAACTATGCCCCTGTGCCCCGCCCCTTTCATCCCATAGGTCCACATCAACTTGCTGATAATGGAGGCGCGGTTGCAGGCGGAGCTTCTGTATGCGCTGAGAGCCATCACCCAGTACATGATCTCCTAGGCCTTCGAGGGGGGGGGGGTGCCCCAGTGTTGCCAAAGCCCCTGCCGGTCAATCTTTTTTTTTTTTTTCTTTCTTTCTTTCTTTTTGTCACAGTTATCACACTGTAGACATCTGATGTGCAATTCTCATTGTTATTGTTGTTATTTATGTCACTGCAGGTGGGTCTGTTTACGAGCCTGTGTCAATCACACGGCCTGCTGTGGTACCCTGGGCTTGCGCGTGAATGTCTCTGAGCCAAACTGTATTCCGCCCCGTCCTTTCCTCTGTCGCCCTTTGATCTCCCTGCACCATTATTATTACTAATCTGTAGGTCTGCTAAATCCCACCCCACTCCCCCAACACCACCTTTACTGAGGAGTGAGAGGTTAGCGGGTCAGTACCAGTGTGTAGATCAGGAGCAGCATTACACTACAAGAATGGGCTCAATAGCACTTTCGTGAGACAAGCCGGTCTGGTGGGGGGATGCAGGCCCCCTCCCATAACTGAAACTTCCTCACGTAGAGGCCGGCCTCGTTCCTCATGCCTGAACTACGTGTTTCACCCAGCAAATGAGCGAATGTTTTGCACGGAACTGGCTTGGTCCCCTCATCAGCGCCCTTCGTCCTACTCTCCACTCCCCCCCCCCGGCTCTGCAAGTGAAGCAGGCATGCTTCTCGCTCCGCCCTGAGATTTGCCTTTCAGTCTCTGAGCTGACTCTTTGGGAGTGTGGGCTGAGGATGCCACACTCGTCACACGTCACATTCAGGCGCCGAAGTTGCTCGCCCCAAACCCTCCTATCATCGGTTTTCCTCTTTCACTGCTGTTGCGTGTCCATTCTGTGTTTTTTTTTTTTTTTTGTGCCCTTTTCTTGTTATTTTGGGGTTTGCTTCACTGCTGATTTACAGCCTGCCGTGCTCCTATATCTGTGTCTGGCACCCGGGTCTGCAAACTGAGACGAAAAGGGCTGATATTTCTGCGTGTGGAATGTGAGCGTGTGCCTGGCCAGAGTCACTCCAGGGATGTCAGAGGATCGGGGGCCTGTGGATCACCCCCCCCAAATGGTGCTTTTGATGGGTGCCTTCAGGCCTGCGGGGGTTTGAATGTGCCGCCTCGCATTTTCCTGGATCAGACTGGACTGCACCGGCCCATACGCTTCTCGAGGTCAGCCAGGGGACGCCGGCCCCATGTTCGGTCCATTTCCTCTGGGGGGAGGGGGCACCCCACCAGCCCTGCGACAGTGAGCCTGGCCAGTGCAGCAGCCCAAGGCCCATCCTCCTCCTCACATTGCTGCGAGACGGACAGAACCGCCACGGTCGGCCTGTTCAGTATTTACCGCGTAAATGAACACATGAGCAGAAACTGTTACAGACAAAATGCGTGTTTTGGAAATGTGAAGAGACTTATTTTTTCTATAAAGATTCATATGTTTGACACCTTGTGTGGGAAGCCGTGTGTCTGTGTGCTTTCCTGCAGTCTCCCTCTCGGCCCGAAGGGGTTTCCCTGGGGATGGCATCACGCTCTCTCATACTTTGTTTGGGTACCCAGGGCTTTCCAGTTCAGCTCATCAACTATTACGCAACGAAATCGTACTACTGAAGACACTGATGTTAAAGCCAGACCTGAGCAGAATGAGCATTGTGTTTAACCAAAAATATGGTCACAATATTACAATAATGTGTTCACATTTCTGCTTAAAAGGTGGATAATTTTCTTCGTAGACTGTGCACCCTGTTGTGCATCATTTAAAAAATTTTTTTTTACCTTATCTCTGGAGTAAACACCAACTTATGGAACCTCATTAATATCCCGGGGCTTGCCTGTAGTTGAGGAATGACAATGTCAGATACAGTAAAAATCACTGGTTCCTGGAATGTGGTGACCAAGGCACTGCGGACAGTTGAATGTTACTCTTGGTTCTGTAACACATTTCTTACACTTTAATCATTTTGCACACGCATGCCGATATGCTAAAAATTTACCACTCAAGGGTAGGGGCTTAAGAATTAACTAAGAAGTCGAACAATTCTATATTGCTGAGGTCCTAGGCTGTAGCCGAGGATAGGCTATGTGGTACGTTAGTCGTGAATTTCCACATACGCTCGTTAAATGGCGTTCTCTGTACATTTGCTCTCAATTTGTCTACTGCTCCAGTGGGATAGTATCAAAGACACAAGAGATGTAACGTTAGTCTTGGATCTTGGTACCGTTTATTTCTGTCACACTACAGTCATACTCAGCATAATGACGTTTCCGTCAATGATGGACCGCATTTAGGACAACGATCCCGTAAGATTATAATGGGGTTGAAAAATTTCTGTTGCCTAGCAACGTTGTGATGTCATAATGCAGCGCATCAGGTGTTTGCAGTGGTGCTGGTATAAACAAGCCTACTGCACTGCCAGTATATAAACGTATAGCACGCACAGTCATGTACAGTACATGATACTCAATAATAAACAAGGGGTGTTATCCCCAACATCTCCATCTTGTTGAAGGTCTGTAGTCAGACAAAATTTCACTAAGATGTTCAACACCACCCTGACAGAGTCTCACAAGTGAGGGGGTTTAGATGGGAAAGCCAGGCGGGTCTCTGTGTTAGGCATTCCCTAAAAAAAGTCTGTTCTAAGTATGGTTTTTAATGTCTGGTCTCTCTAAAGCTACTTGTGATTCTGATTGGTATGCAGTACAAGCTTGATGTATTTTGGCAAACCAAATGTACAGAACTCGAAGAGGGTTTCCACTGCAGCAGGAACTTTGAGAGGGCTCAATGGAATGATTTCAGGATATCTGTTTTGTTGCACATTCCAAAGTTAAGTGGCATTGTAAATCAGACCTTGTTTTGGGTAATGGACCAACATCATTTCATCAGCATCAGTTAGAATTCTTTCAAACGGCCCACCCAAATGGCATAGTGGATAGCACTCCTGCCTTGCACCTCTGGGACCAGCATTCACCGGGGTCCCATGTGTGAGGTATTTGCATGTTCTCCCTGTGTCATGGTGGGGTTTCCTCTAGGTACCCCCCCCCCCAGTCCAAAAACATGCTGAGGTTAATTGGAGTTGTACTAGTGTATCCTGTGGTGGGTTGTTCCCTGCCTTGCACCCACAGGTTCCAGAACCCCCATGACACTGAATAGGATAAGTAGGTACAGAACATGGATGGATGGATGGATGGATGGGCTTCAGAGGAGCAGAGGCAATAACCATATTAGGCTTCCCAGCAGTTTGACAAGCATGACAAGAACAACAGTATTGAGACACATCAGATTTCATGGAGGGCAAAAAGAAATGTCTTAACAGACAACTGTACATTTTTCTTTTATCAAGATGACCAGACAGGCTGTGATCGAACAAGAAGATGAATGGTGAGGCAGCTCTATAGCGGACGAGATGCGGCGAGATAACGAAACAGCTCTCGGGGTTGAAGCTAGGTGTGCCCATTCAAAGGACAGCAGACCGCCATCCTCCCCTTTAGAAGATAATTTAATCGCACTAAGGGTAGAGAGCAGTGTGTTCAAACACAGGAACGTGAAGGACTCAGAAAGATTAACTGCATTTTCTACTTTATAAGGTTGAGAATCACAAGACATGCCCTGAAAACAGTGGGGGGACTTCACCCAACTCAGGGACATCAATTGCCTCAGTTTACAGAGCGACTTTTCTTCCTGCTAAATCGTTCCAGATCATAAAGAAACTCCTTCCAATGGCAACTGAGGTCTTATTGCAACTTGGTCGAATCCACAGACGATGCGAGACCCCAGATAAATAGTAAACAATGGAGTTTTGACAAGTTCTACGCCCCAAACTGAGATATCAGAACCGCAGCTTTGAGTAATTCGAAAATGGTAGGACACTCTCCAAAATAAAGGATTGTGCAGCTCCAGTTTCTCTCAGGAGACAAAAGTTGTTTTTGCTCTGGGTCAGTGTTAGAAATGAGTCTCTGCTATCCAAATTAAAAGCAGAAAACCAGATTCAGCAGACGAGAGAGAGAGTGTGTGCCCACAAAGCCTTGGTGGTGTGGGGACCAGCGCCGCCCCCGTTGGAGGGGGTCATGCTTTCCGATGATTTTTATGTTTTGACATGGGGCAGAATGCAATTAGACACCCACTTTCATGGCGGTGAAAACATTCATGAGATACAGGGGCACTGTAGATTTTTGGGCCATGTTCCCGAGAGAATTTGAACTTACATTCATTGACATCATGCCATGGAACAGAAAAGATGCCTTGGAGGGTGAACACAAGTTCATCTGCTACAACTGCAGCATCGAAGAGTGACGAGACATTTTATTCGTTCAAATAAGTGACGATTTCACAGAAATGCAATTTTTAAATTCTTTCTGGAACTTTCGCCAGAAGGCCTGAGGGAAGTTTTTTGCTGTATAACACAGCGGCCTCAACAGCTTCTTAATATAAACTCTACTCTAAAGATGACACTTCTTGTGCTTTTCCAGTAAACAGTAAGGTCCAGATATTCTTTGGCCACCGTAACATGAGAGCAATGCGCCCAAATACGGGACAGTAAGTGTCAACTTCACTTTCCCTAAACATAGGAATAAAAGCAATATGTCTGCTATAGAGAGGGAATGACAAGCTGTGAGCCACAACAACAACCACAGGTGAAGAAAAGGTCTGCTGTGAGTAATGGCTCGTATTTGCAGGCAAAGCTCACATTGTTCCAAAGTCAACGAAATCGACTGTCAAACAACAACAAGGGTCAAACACAATCAATCAGAGTACATAAGCAATAACAAGAAGTACAATGAATTCAAAGTAACAGCCTTCTCTTCATTGTCTGGATAGACCTTGTAAGGGAAATGATGAAACAGGAACCAGCCTATCAGAACAGAGGTATGAGATGTAGGTAGGACCAGGAACACAAAGACACACCCAAATAAACACCGACCCAAAAGGCAGAGCAAATTTACCAGGAAACGCACCGGGGGTCATAACACAGGCGCTAAGAACTGGGGAGGTTGCTGGATGGCCCAGACTCCATGAGCATTGATTATGGGCTGTGGTTAGCAGTGTTAGCTTAGCGTCAAGCTCCACCTGAAGGTGCACATGCAGTGAAAGTGGACAGGCGGCCAGCGGAGGGAGGTGAGCGCAGGGCAGAGCGGAAGCGGCCGGCCGGCGTGAGTGGGGACAGCAGCCAGGGACCCCCCAGCACGACGCTGTGAGGCCAGAGTGCGATGCGGGCCCCACCTGCTCGGTGGCACAGTACCATGAGGCACCACATGCTTGAAGAGCTTATAGTGCAGGGTAAGTCTTTGGGATCACAGGCAGGAAATACGCCCCTATCATACAGGAACTATCCACCTAGCGAAACAGATCTCTCTCTTGAGTGAGTATTCCGGTGGTACATTCCAGCCAGCCTCTTATATATAATGGAACATTCCGCCTTAGCTGAGAAAGTAGTTTTCTTTCCGTGATTCCTACCTTGTTTGTTAAAGCAATTACAACAGTAAGAGCAAATGCTCAGTGAGGCTCAGCTTCGGTATTATTCCATTCTTACTGGTATACGGGCAACTTACATCCGTTCTGGGATGTAAATTGTAAGTTGGACTTACAAACTGCCATAAAACCAATTACGTTAAAAATCTGGGCTAAATAAAATGATTTGTAATAATGATTGTGCGCACTACTTTATGACACTTGTGAAAATGGTGCATGGCTTCAGCAGTTCATCAGCTCAGCGTACAGTACATCCATCCATCCATTTTCCAAACCGCTGATCCTACTGGGTCGTGGGGGGTCCGGAGCCTATCGCGGAAGCAATGGGCATGAGGCAGGGAACAACCCAGGATGGGGGGCCAGCCCATCGCA
>JAODJX010004521.1:0-19172 GCA_026776945.1 Isichthys henryi
GGTACTCTGGTTTCCCCCCACAGTCCAAAAACATGCTGAGGCTAACTGGAGTTGCTAAATTGCCCATAGGTGTGCATGTGAGAGTGAATAGTGTGTGAGTGTGCCCTGCGATGGGCTGGCTCCCCATCCAGGGTTGTTCCCTGCCTCGTGCCCATTGCTTCTGGGATAGGCTCTGGACCACCCGCAACCCAGTAAGGATAAGCGGTTTGGAAAATGGATGGATGTATACATCTGACGGAGCTGACAAAAATCCAGGAGACAACTTTCAAGGGGCAACATTTTCATAAAAATATACATTTTAAAACAAAGATGATTACAATAGTAAAATTTTACACCTATATCATCAGTGGTTATTGTTAGTTTTAGATTTTGAAGGCTTTTAACACATTTTAGTCAGTTTAGTCAGTTTAACTGTCATGACTGCAGCCATGTGGCAGGCGATACCTCAGCACCACGCTAGTCCAAATGGACCAGTGTGAGGTTTTTTCTGGTGGTTATAGTGCCAATCCTGCCACCAACTCCCAAGTTATTCCCTGTAAGTTGGAGAACCTCCTTACAGGGCTGGATGTAGATTAACGTCATACCCAGCATGAAGCAATTGCAGGTTAAGGGCCTTGCTAACAGGCCCAACGCAGTAGAATTACTCTGAGCGTTCATGGGATTTGAACCAGCAACATTCCAGGTGCTGACAAGGCAAATCAATAAATATGTAAATCTTATTGACTTCAAACATATACATATTTTAAATATATAATTTCACCCAAAATGACAATTAGTATGTGTATATGTAATATTTTAAAATGTTTTTTGGTATGATGTGATTTGGCCCAATTCTGAAGAATGGGTGGAATGTTTAATTAAATTTTTTATTTTGCAGACTTTTGTTCAGCATGTCTGACACACAATCATTACAGCTCATATAGGGAATGTTATATGACATTAAAATGTGTCACAGAATAATCAGCTGATCAGGGCTTCTTTTTTTCTCCCAAGGTTTTACATCCTGACCTTGAGTTGGCCGATTATGCTTTCCCTCCCAGTCATGTGGCCTCTCCCAACATAAAGCACTTGGTAAGAACCTGTCAGAAGCCTAACATGTACCTTACAGAAAGGATGAGAATCTAACACAGACCGTCAGAAGCATGAATTTATACTCTATAGAAACAAAATATATTTCATGTCATTTCTTACGTTTATTTTTATGTTTAGATTATGTTTATTTGACAGTTTTTTTTCAATCACTGTGTACTGATTTTTTATATTCGTAATTATACTGCTACAGATTTTAATGAAATGATCAAATTTATCAGGGTACAGTTCCATCTAGAACATGAAGTGTGTCTTTGAGCACTGATGTATTCTCATACTGTAGAAATGTTCAGGGACTGGTCAGCCAGCTCATGGTCATATTTATGTTCGGTTTCGAGTTTTCGTTTATCCGCTAATTAAATCCGCTAGACATGCGGTTTGTCAGCCCCACCAATGCAAAAACACCTCCCTGTGCCTGTCTGTGTCTGCCCTTGTCTGCCCACGTCTATCTGTGTCTGTCTGCATCTGCCCTTATCGGTCTATGCCTGTGCATATCTGCCCTCGTCTGCCTACACCTGTCCGCGTTTGTCTGTATCTGCCCTCATTTGTCCATGCCTGTCCGTGTCTGCCCTTATTTGTCCGTGTTTGCCTGTGTCTGCCTGTGTCTGTCTGTGTCTGCCCTCGTTTGTTCATGCTTGTCCGTGTTTGTCCATGTCTGTCTGTGTCTGCCCTCATTTGTTCATGCCTGTCTGTGTTTGTCTCTGTCTGTGTCTGCCCTCGTTTGTCCATGCCTGTCTGTGTTTGTCCGTGTCTGTCTGTGTCTGCCCTCGTTTGTCCATGCCTGTCCACGTCTGCCTGCGTCTGCACTCGTCTGCCCCCGTCTGTCTTTGTCTGCCCATGCTTGTCTGTGTCTGTCCATGCCTGTCTGCGTCTGCCCTTGTCTACCTGTGCCAGTCTGTATCTGCCCTTCTCTGCCTGTACCTGTTTGCATCTGCTTGCGTCTGTCCACGTCTGTTCCCATCCGTCTAACTGTGTCTGTCCATCTCCGGCAGGATAAGGATGTTCGGGCCGTGTTCCTCTGGCTCTTCGCACAGCTCTTCCAGGGTTACCGGTCCTGCCTGCAGCTGATCCGCATCCACTCAGAGCCGGTCATCCAGTTCCATAAGGTGAGATTCCACACGTAACCCCCCCCCCCCCACCAGGAATTTGCCTGTCAATGTCTCTGGTGACCTCTCACGGGGCCTTTCGCTCCATTTCCCCTCGAACTCCTTGCCCTGCGCCCAGTTTCCATTACAGGCCAGGAATTTAGCACATTTCCGCCTGTCAGCATTAGCATATTGTGCGGTATCCTTTACGGTGAAGACCTTAAATGTTTAAGGGGAAAGGGCCATAAAAAATTCACTTTTGCATATAATATCATGCAGATTACATTTAGACCTTTTTATTTCTGAATGATATACCAGTCTTACGTGTATGGATATGAATCATATTACAATTCAAAAAGTTATCTTGCAATTGTCATTTTTACACTGTTAATTTATAATATAATTTAAGCCTTATCTTATTCTTCAATATCAAGTAAGGGCGCTTTTCTACCGCACAAAATACAGTACTTTCGGTACTTTCGCTTTTCCATTGACTTCCGGTCGAGTACCAATACCGAAACTGCCTAACCAGCTGGGGTACTTCTTTGGTACTTTGGTACTTTCGAGTGGGATTGGCAAACGTATTTGCTGTCGATTGGTTATGCAAATAGCCTGCCGCTGAAACACAAAATACAACCGGCATCTTTTGAAACGCACAGCGAACAGCGAGAAATGAAATAAAAAGCAGTAGAAACAAAAATATAAAAAAAGTAAAATGGAAGGATGGACAAATGAGGAAACACAGGCTTTAATCGCCATGTGGTCACATGAACAGATCCAGCGGGATTTGGATGGTACGACTCGAAATAAAAAAGTAATAATAGCAAGCCGCTTGGAAGAAATAGGGCACACGCGAAACACCGAACAATGCCGCTTGAAGAAAAAAAGAAAAAAAACTTAAGCAGGACTACAGGAAAGTGAAAGATCATAATAACATGTTTGAATTCAGCGAAAGAAATACCACGTCGCGCTTTGTGATGATGTCAGTCAGGGACGGTTACTGATGATGTCATTTGGCCAGTTTTTACGCCAGTGGAAAACCGACACAAAAGAAGTACCATACTTTTGGTACTTTATGGAAGTACTGATAGTACGGTAGCTGGTGTGGTGGAAAAGCGCCTTAAGACATAGATGTGCTGTCCTGCATGCAGTCTGATAGCTCTATTTCAGAAATGCTCACAAAAAAAATTGCTTCTCCAGACAGCCTTTCTGGACCAGAGAGGCTTAATGGAGAACGACTTCCTCGCCAAGGTGATGGATGGCATGGCGTTTGCCGGCTTCGTCTCCGAGAGGGGCCCACCCTACAGGGCCTGCGATCTGTTTGACGAGGTATGGCTCGTTTACGTGAGCTGCGGCATATTCTGGAGGCCCGCGCCAGCATCTGGCAGGTGACGCTGGCCTCCAAATCGAGTCCAGATTCATGAGATGAGAGGAGACCTCGGGCTGTGCTTTGTGTTACTGGTGCGGATACGTTACGAAATACAGGCGATGGAGGCTGGAACTGGCAGGTGGTGGGGCTACTGGTGCCGCTGGAGATGTGTCGCACATACAGTCTGTCGCATCTGCAGAGACGTTGTCCCCTGCTGCTTCTCTGCCCCCCGTTATTATTTCAGCTGAACAATTGTCTCCCCCTGCACGTAGCTGGTGGCCTTGCCTCCAGAGCACTTTAAGGAGGAAGCCGCAGACCCTGCTAAGCTGCAGCAGCGGATCCGTGAGATTTCAGAGCAGCTGTACAAGAACGTAAGAATCCCTGGGCCGGTCCATTCCTCTCACGCACTTGCTAGCTGACTAGCTGGTCATGTCCAGATGCAGCTCCATACGATTTTGTGCCTTGTGCTCCACAGGAGAACCCCAACCCACACATGGCTTTCCAGAAACTTCCACGTCCCACCGAGGGCTCCCACCTCCGTGTCCACGTCATGCCATTCTCCCGTATGGACGAGGGGAGCGTGCAGGCGCTGTTGGAAGAGGGGCTGGCCAAGCACCACAGCAATCCCATAAGCAAATGCCCTGAGAAGAAGTGTGTGGTCCCCCCTGGGCCACCAGTAGGTATGTGTCTTGTAACCCATTTCACCCCCCCCCCGGGCTGGTGTTGTCCCCCAGACCCCTTCGCCTCCTCTGTCAGCTGCCCGCCACCAGTCTGACACAGCTCTGCTTCCCTACCATAAACACTTGACACGTTTCACTTCCTGTTTGGACTTAATCAATACTTTTAATGATGGATTTTAGTAAAATATTTCCTTCAATGTGAGTATAAAAGATTGAAACCCATCTGTCATCCTGGGTTGGTTCTTGCAGCATATCAGGTCTTATGTGGAGGAAAAAACCTTCAAGATATCAGTGATTATAGATGTACTGTATGACGAAACAGAATGAGTTATACTGTTATACAGAGTGGTGTGTGACCTTGTGTGACCCTTATGCCGTGCCCCTCGTGCCCCTGCAGCATCCATCTTTGGCCAGACAGGCTCCATCTTCAACAGCGCCCGGAGGCTGGAGGTGGTGAGGAACTGCGTCACATCCATCTTTGAGAACAAGATCCTGGAGACGGAGAAGGTGTGTAGCTTCCCTGGGAGCCTCTGTCCTTTCGCTGCAGGAGGGTCTGAGGTTTCAACCACAGCTGGAACACGGCTTTTGGGACTGTTGGATTTTTCCAGTGGATGACCGAGTCGTGTTAATTGATAAACTAAGATTTTAAATTTGAAATGATATAGTCCAGCAATATATGTTTAGTTCTCTTATAAAATAATATGAATAAAATTCTAAGGTTATTAATATTACTTTAATACTGTGTTTAAGATTGTAAGCCAAAGAATTGCTTGTGTTTATTTCTCGAATGTGTTTTTCGAGCGTCAGCTTGTTTTGATTTCACGTGACAGAGCCGAAGCGTGGGTCGGCCTTTATGAACACATGGTTCCTTTCTGTTTCGTCCCTTGTTTATAGGCTGGGCGGGCGCCCGCGGGGCTTGATGTAGTGCTTATATAAAGCAGGCCCGTGTCCCCACGTGGTTACAAACACGCCGAGCACGCGGCTAATTGTACCTCCGAGCCAGTAAAGCCTTCGGCTCGCAAAGTGCATATGAAACAGCCCTTTTATTCTATACATACGCAGCCAGAAATGTGACTTATGTGAATTTTTTTAAATAGTTATCTTTTCCTTGAATGATTGCTGCAGATCTGGCAGGCCGTTGTCTTTGGGGAGGTGGCTTGTGGGTTTTTTGGGGTGGGGGGGTCAAATACGGGTCTGTTTCTTGCCAGCAGCTTGGGGTTACAAGTGTGAATTGCCTGAAGCGGAATGCTGTCAGTGTGAAACCAGTGCTGCCTATTTTAACCAGCGAGTTTCCCTTTTCATGTTTGCCTGTGGTTTGTGTGTCTCTGTGGTTTGTGTGTCTCTGTGGTTTGTGTGTCTGTATGTGTCTCTGGTGTGTGTGTGTCTGGTTTCTGTGTCTGTGGTTTCTGTCTCTATGGTTTGTCTGTGTGTGTCTGTGGTTTCTGTGTCTGTGTGTGTCTGGTTTCTGTGTCTGGTTTCTGTGGTTTGTGTCTCTGTGGTTTCTGTGTCTGTGGTTTCTGTGTCTGTGTGTGTCTCTGGTTCTTGTGTCTGTGGTGTTTCTGTGTCTGTGGCATAATTATATCGGTGTGTGTGTTTGTATCTGTGTGTGTGTGTGTGTCTGTGTGTCTGTCTTGTTTCTGTGTGTATCTGTGGTGTGTGTCTGGTATTTATATGTGTGTGTGTGTGTGTGTGTGTGTGTGTGTGTCTCTCTGTGGTATGCTTGTATGTGTGTGTGTCTGCGATGTGGTGGTATCTGTCTGATGTGTGTGTGTGTCTGTGTTGTGTTTTCATCTGTGTGTGTCTCTGTGTGTCTGCGTCCCGGCAGATGATCCCCGCCGCCCTCCGGGCCCTGAAGGGCAAGCCGGCCCGCCAGTGCCTGACGGAGGAGCTCCAGCTGCACGTACAGCAGAACCGGGCCATCTTGAACCACCAGCAGTTCGACCATGTTGTGCGGCTGATGAACTGTGCGCTGCAGGTTCGTACCGATCAGCTCCCGCCACCTCAGATGGTCCCGCAGGCTTCGCTGGGACCTGGTTGCGTGGCATCATTGTAGAATGACACGTGAAGCACATTGCAAGAAACGTGTAAATCCAAACACCAAGTGAAGCTCGCACTGTGTTTTGGAATGCAGAAACCATCGGGGAGGTATTTATTATCATTCATACAAGGTTCCACTTTTGCATCCAGCTATTTTTTTCCTATCCAAAGGAAATTATGCAGTGGGAAATCATGCTTAAATATCCCCAGAAAGATAAACTCCTCTCTCTACTTACATATCATCTTATCGTAGCTGTAACTGTCTTTAATTTAGCACTAACATTGACATTTGTAGCTGTTTATATGATATCTAGTCCATAATGGGAACCGTACAAGTGCAGGACAGCCGCCAAGCTCTGAGCAGGCAGATCTGTCAGGCGAGCTCTGAAATACCTTCCTTTCAGCTGGTCCAGAAAGAAATGCATGTTTCCTTTTTCACCCTCCCCTTTTTACAAGCCATGTCTGGATACAGCCGGTCAGTGATGCACATTTGGTATTTATTTATTTCTGAGATACTGATTTATCGTCATGTTTTCCTTATGTTTGTACATTTTTACACCCTGAGCATGTTTATTCCTGGTGACATCACTACTGTTTACCCTGACTGGGTGTCCACTGTGCGTGGGCCATTCTTAGCCTTGAATATTGATTTGATATGAATAATCTATCTGGGGTACAGTGTAATGCCCCAGAGCTGTTATTGGTCCTTTTCATTTTGCAGCTTCCAGTTTGTATGCCCAAGAGCTATGTTAATGCAGAACAGTTTTACCCCAGAGGGTCTTAGTGATGACTTCAGATCATTTGTACTTTTATTCCACTTATCTTTCCTATTAATGTTTCCCTGGTGGTTCTTTTGCATTTTCCCTCCTCACCAGTCTATGTGCATTGCTGTTCCACTCTGCTCTTTTGATGTGTAGCCCCACCCATTACACAGGGGCTGAGTGCTGATTGGGGGACAGCCGCTGGCCTCACCAATGGTGGCCAGGTTAGCAAGGAATTCCAGCTGAATCCCTCCCTCCACCTTGGTCGCTGAGACTGTCTGTGCACTATTGCTCAAAGGCACAATTTGCAAATGGCACATTTGGACTGTGAAGACACGGAAAATGCTCTTTAAATCACTGAGTCACTCAGGAAGCCCAGGTGCAAACTCTTCTTCATGCTACGTCATCAGAACTTGCGTGACTTTTTGCTGTAAGTGCGACGCCAGTCAGGCGTTGGCTGGGATACCGCTCACAATGCATCTGTCAGTCAGCGCATGTCATTTCCACAGAAATGACTTAGACACCGGTCCCCATAAGGGAAAAAAAATAATATTTATCACGTTATGGGGACATTGTGTCCCCAAAAGGATAGGTATACCCGCTCACACACACTCACAAACACACAGAAACACACACACATACACACTACTCGCGCACACACGCACACAGAGGTGATCTCAGTCCAGCTGGACTCTCTGTTAGTATGAACTCAGAATGTTCCTGAGCAGCATGACAAGTAACAGGAGGGGTAATCTTGTTTATAATTTTGTGTCAACTGTGTGTACTGCAGTGCTACTGTATTCTTATGCCAGTGATTTGAGAATGATGTTTGCAGTGCATTAGGCGACGTGAAATGGCCAGTTGGGAATCACGTAAACGCTAAGGAGAAACGTGTCAGAGAAATCTCACATATGAGGAAGAACAAAGAACAGACAGATTACATTGCATTGTCCATTTCACTCTGTTTTTTGCAGTCTGTTGATTAAATCTTATCCAAGACTTTAAACATGAACATTTTGTGCCTACATTTTTTTTTTAATCCCCATTTTAAACTACAGCGGGGACATTCTGCCATTAATTTGACATTCTACATGGCTGTTGAAGAATGTTCAGTTTGTGTAAGTTTGAGAAAGGTTACTAGGAATTAAAGTTATGTCATGGTTGGAGGAGAATTCCAGCTTTAAATGTGATCCCCTCTAAGATCGTAGGTAACCAGGCCGGCTTGGCACCTGCACAATCTTCTTCTGACACATTAATGGGCTTAACTACTACAGCTCCAGGGTACAGAACAGGCAGGAATACCGGCCTCTACAAAATACACATAATTTGGTACTTGAGATTAAGTTTTTTCTGGACCATGATTCATCAGTGATGACCTAGTCTCACGTTCTAAATGGCTGCTTTGGGATGGCCTCTTGACAGCTATATTATATAACAGTTTTCTTACATAGCTAAGGTCTCATTCCAGCTTTCTGGGACAGATGTTGGAATGCAATGTACACGGAATGCATAAATCATTGGACGATTGCAAAGAGAGCTCATTAGTGTTCTTGACCTGTTTGTTTTTGCCGGGCAGATTATTAGTGAGAGCGTGTGCCACTGATTTACAGCATGTGTCTGCTCTGCGTGCATGGTATCTGAGATAGGAGGACTTGTATTTGGACGTTGACACATTCCCAGATAGCTGGCGTCCTCCTCCGTACGTATCGCATGGAGAAGCCAGCTGTCACACACACGGGAGCCTCTCTGCTTTCGTAAAAATGTGCTGGACGAAGGAACTCTGTAGGCTGGTGTCCAGATACCGTCGTGGCTCCGCTAGGTCTCCATGCATTGGGAGGGGAGTCCGGCATCAGCTTGGGAGGGTGGATGCTCACAGGAACCCGAAGCACAAACGGGGCTCATTCCACGCCATAATGTCACCCTCCTGGAGTGGACGAGCAGAAGCGGGAGGCGTAGCGAGGCGGACGGTGAACCCTCTGGCTGTACACGTGGCCTCCCCTCTCCTCATCTCTCCCCCAGACGTTTTGCATTCTCTGTCTCTTATTGTGTGCATAATTTGGCCGGCTTATAAATAAATTGGCACTGAAGATATTACCCCTTTATTCTGACATAGTTTTCAGACTACGGATTTGTTTCATGACAATAAAACGCATAAAACTTATTTTTCTTGCTCTTCAAATTGAATTAGCTTATTTTATGAAATGTTTTTTGTCTCTTTGGTGTTTTGTTAGGGCGACGTGTTTTGTGAAAGTGCGGTCACAGACGTTCGGGGTTGGGGCGTTTTATTCCTTACTGATGCACTTTCGGCAGTCCTCCATCTTGCCATTGGGACGCGTGTGGAGGTCATAGGTCGCCACGGCGCCAGCTGTCATTTTCACGATCCACTGGCAATGAATCACCTTCGGCCCCAATCAAGGCCGAGAGCAAGGCGGTGATTGCCCCCTGGCCTGTGCTGAGCATGGCCATCGGCGCGGCCCACCCCCAGAGTGTGATTTATAAGGTCTGAAAGTCAACCCAGGACTTTTTGTGCGATGGCTGTATAATGGCTCATTAGAAGAGTGAACTATGTTTTTCAAATATAGCTGGTCTTGGGCAAAAAGGCAAAATCGCTTGTCCTAATTATGACTTCATTTGTATGGCCACGAAACATCTTTTATCACTTAAATGTGTGACTAAGGAAATTCCAGAGAATTAGCATTTATTTAGGCGATGTTTTTGTTGCTATTTGAGCCCGGTTTATGTGACTCTGTTCCCGGTTAGTGCGCGCTCTGCTGGGGAGCCTGTCCTCGGGGGGCTCAGTAAGTGCGCCGCACTGTACATTAGGTCAAAGGTCAGGCCGTGGATGGCATGTGGCTGACAAATGTTTACCGGCTCTCGCTTCCTTCCCAGTCCATGAGGGCAGAGCACTCAGCTTGTCACTGATAAATTTGCGTCGGGGCTGACCAGGCCTTGACAGCTGCTTTCACAGGCACGGGGCCAACTGAGGCGCCTCTACAGCACCCCCTATCTGGTGGGCTGTGCGTTTAGCCTGTAAGTATATGGAGGATGAATCCCATGGGTAGCAGAAGGCTCAGGGAATATATGCGTTCATACCATGCTTTCTGCACAATATGTCCAGACCTTGACTTGGAATCTCTTCCTAGGCGACAGATGGAATTACTCTTTGTGTTGCACGTTTGGAACAGTTGATACTCTCCATGATATAATGTACGCAGTGTAGAATATGTGCATAGTTACTGCCGTATGGGAGTGTTCCGTAATTACTCTTGTAAGAACACATCCTTACAACTGTTCCTTATGGCTGAATAGGCCTGAAATGTATATCACATGCAACATGTGTTTTGGTTATATGATGAAAAGAAAGTGTGCTTGTTTCAAGCAGGTAAATGTCAAAAATATAATAACTGCACTGTTTAGAGTATAGGTACGTTTATTATTTTTGGGTGCAGGTCAAGGCTGTAGATTTGGGTATGAAAGGTAGGGACATGTTTTGGGAGTGCCGTGTGTTTGTGGGGTGGGGGTTGGGGGCTGATTTGGCCCCTACCGACGCTGAATCCAAACCTACGCATTTGATGCAGGCAAATACAGCTTGTCTGGCTGATCCATCCATCCATCCATTTTCCAAACCGCTTATCCTACTGGGTCACGGGGGGTCCGGAGCCTATCCCGCAAGCAATGGGCACGAGGCAGGGAACAACCCAGGATGGGGGGCCAGGATGGGGGCCTAGCCCATCGCAGTGTCTGGCTGATATTGAGGATAATTTTTCTGTTGCACTATAGCAGCACATTTGGCAGGAAAACCAGCGTCCTTCTGTATGATCCTACATCCCACTTATTGTGTATCGATCATCTCCTTTCTTACAAATGCAGTCCCCGATCTTGCGGTCTGCAGCCTCTTACGGAACGTGGTTTCTGAGAGTCATGCTTCTTGCGGCTCATTCCATGGGATGTGCATGCGAAGTCACTGGCAGCCAGTGCTTGTCTGCGTGTTTGTGTAGAAGCGGAGCTGATAGGCCTGCTGCTTGCTTCACGGAGCCTCTCTCATGGTGTGTCATAAACACTCACTGCTGCGATAAGGCCTATCTGTTGGGGCCGCGGCGCAGGAATAGGAATGCCAATCATTAACATCTGCTAACATATAAGTCTGTGCCTGGTTTTTCAGATTGAAGAACTGGACAGTGCAGCTGTGGATATTTTGGTGCTCCTTCATAAAATGATTTGTAAATGCTTTTTGCAAGGGTGGCCCTGACACATCGTCCTATGGCCTGTTACCTAGATGAGCTGAATTTGCATCATAGTTTCAAGTAAAACATTTTTTGGACTGAACTATAAAACAAATGTTGAAGCATTAAAATGGATAGACTAGGAAGACGTTTGACACATTCCTTAATAACAGCAGCTGCAAATTTACCTCTGGTGCGAGAGAGAGCTTTCCAATCAGAAAAAAACTGTTTGTTTAGGGTAAAATCAGTTGCAAGATCCACATATCCGTGACAGAGAATCAGCTTGAATTATTTTATAATTGTGTTTGTGTTTGTCTTGTCCTCAAACCAAATATTCTGGAGAATTCTGATGAGAGAAATAGAGGCTTTCATGAGAAAGTTTTTTGGGGTAAAAAGGATGCATCTTTCACCAAAACAAGCCCCATAACAACGTCGTAAAAGTTTCCATTGAATTTCATATACCATTGTTTGTTGTGTGACTTATGATTGTTCTTGGTGTACCCCATGCTCTTGGGGCTTTTTACCTCATGCTCTTTTTGCCCTGCATCCTTACTGAAGCCACATATGCCAAAGTTGCAGCATTAAGCTGAGATTGAGGGTGAGCAGGAAGCATCACTGCAAGGCCTCTCTTTGTACACCGTGGCAAACCCCTGTGCCCGCACGTCCCTCACCGTGTGAGGAAGGCTCGTCATGAGTTACGGCTGACCCAGGTGACCCCGAGCAGAAGAAGGGGGCCATGTCCGGCAACCCTGCGACGAGACTCTGACGCAGCCTGGAATGCGAGCGTATGCTCACAGGCGCACGCACCTTCCCAAATGAGTCAGAGGCATCTGGCTTTCTGAGAAAACTCACAGGGTTTTCTGCAACACCTTCTTTTGTTTCACTCTCATCACTGAAACATGTGATTATATCCTTTCCTGTAATTTCCTGTCATTCTTAAATATATTTAACCATCCTTCCATCTTCCAATTGCTTATCCAGGAAAGGCTGGTGGGGGGGAGGGTAGGGGGTACCTGGAGCCTGTCCCAAGCAGCACAGGACCCAAGGCATGAGCACACCATGGGTTGCCAGTTCATTGCGGGACACATACACATTCTCACACTGTGAGCAATTTACAGCCGTAAATGAGCCTAGCTGCATATCCTAGGACTGTGGGAGGTAATTCCATACAAGGGGAGAACATGCAGACTGCACACACGTGGTGCCGGGTTCAAAGCCTGAGGGTGTGAGGTGACAATGCATCCCCGCCCAGCCATTGGCGCTCAGTAGAAATGGGCGACTCGGACTGTGATCTTAATACTGTTTACTGCTTCCTTGGTTTGACGGGTCAGCAGGGGTTAGGGGTCAGCGTTTGGTCTCTCTGGCACAGGAGCAGCGTGTTTTCAGTGCACTCGGGCCTTAGCAGAGAAGTGTGTTGCAAAATCGACACACTGGAGCATATAGTTTTAGTGACGTTTGGATTGGCCCAGCCTTGGCTGCGGCCTTGTGCTGCATTTTTCTACGCTAACATTTCATTCGTCTTGTTTTAAAGCTGATGTGGAGGTCAGCAGAAGTAAACACATTTGTTAAAATAATTGATTATCGGGATCAGTTCTCACAAGAAAATGATGCTAAAAGAAAATACTTTCTTAACACTCAATTAGCAAATGACACATTAGCATCCAAACTTGAGGGCAAACTGAATGTATTGCGAAGTGCACTGCTTTTCACCCAGATAATGACATTGTTAGTCTCAGATGTTTTGCTGTAGCTGTCTACCTTCACTCTGTGTCTGGGTTTGCAGTTCTGATAAAAGCATTGGTTTACCTCCAAACTAAACAGTACGTCGGGTCAAGCCAGTCGCTGGGAACAACCTGGTTGATGTAGTTAATGTGTTCACAGTTTTCTGTTAGGAGACCAGAAGAATTGTATGTATCTGTACATTTCTCAGTGCGGGTGGGATCATATGATCACATCTTTAGGCTGCAAGAAGCAACAGAATAAGAAGCGTGGATTACTGACTCCCTCATCAGGAGACCGCAGTGTGTGAGGCTCCGGGACTGTGTGTCTGAGGTGGTAGTCTGTAGCACAGGGGCCCCACAGGGAACAGTACCCGCCCCTTTCCTCTTCACCCTATACACTGCGGACTTCAGTTACAACACACATACTTGCCACCTCCAGAAGTTTTCAGATGACACCGCCATTGTTGGTAGGGTGTCGGAGGGGAACGAACTGGAATACAGGGGGGTCATCAATGGCTTTGTCAGCTGGTGTGAACTGAACCATCTTCGTATCAATGCCAGTAAGACGAAGGAACTGGTGATTGACTTCAGCAAGAAGTCTTCCCCTACTACATCGGTGAACATCCAAGGTTTGGACATTGAAACGGTGGAGGAGTACAAATACCTGGGTGTTCACCTCAATAACAAACTGGACTGGTCTACAAATACTGAGGCAGTTTACAAAAAGGGTCTAAGTCATCTTCACCTGTTAAGGCGGCTAAGATGCTTTGGGGTGGACAGGACTCTTTTAAGGACCTTCTATGACACTGTGGTAGCGTCTGCTGTCCTCTATGCTGTGGTCTGCTGGTGTGGTGGAATTTCAGAGAGGGACAGGGGGACACTTAACACACTGGTGAAGAGGGCCAGCTCTGTCCTGGACTGTCCGCTGAAATCCATCGAGCAGGATGGGGAAGAGAGGATGCTGTCTAAGCCGACATCCATTATGGACAACACCTCCCACCCCCTGCATGAGACTGTATGAGCTCTGAGCAGCTCCTTCAGCAGTAGACTTCTACACCCACAGTGTAGGAAGGAGCGCTGCCGCAGGTCATTCTTACCGGCAGCTGTCAGCCTTTATAACTCAGTTTAGCGTTGTTATTTTACTCATCACCTGTCTAGCTGACATATCATCTGTCTTTCATTGCTGGTACTGATTTGCAGCTTGCTTTTACACTGTATATTTCACCAGGATCATTCACACACACCCCCACACACTTGTGTACATATCTTTGTAGATTTCTGTAAAAACAATTTCTATTTTCTTTTATAAATTTGGTATATAGACAACTGACCTACCTGTGCTGTTCTTCTATATTCCTTTTGCATAAAAACCCTGTAACACTTAAATTTCTCGTTTGTGGAATAATAAAGGTTTATTCTATTCTATTCTAATATTGAAATCCCAAGTGCTGCAGTTGAATATGAAACTCACATGGTTCTCCCTGCTCACTGCTTCTTACTTCCAGGCCCCTGATTGATCAAACTAAGCTTGGTTTCCCAGTTAGCCAAAAATCTTACCTTCTCTCTGGCAACATGTCACCCTGAGCCCACCATTTGGGTTGGCACTTTCAATCTGAAGAAATACAGGTTCCACAAGTATTGGTTTTTGCCGAGCGAGGATGTTTTGCCTTGTGCTTGTTACTGGTAGAGACTGGAAGATATGAAAGAGTATGGATGAAAAATGCCTTTTTCCTCTCCCTCCAAACAGCCTGTATATATGAGCTGGTGTTTTGTTTTCTAGGACTGTTCCAACTCTGAGGAGTTTACGGTTGCTGCTGCTCTCCTGCCATTACTGACGGCCTTCTACCGGGTGAGTCACACTGCCATATTGACGCTTCCTGAACGGAAAGCAGGAGAGCTTGGACTGACAAGCTCGGTTTATGTGTAAGAGGCTTCTCTTATCGGCTAGTTTTGTTGAGGACATTCCTTTTTGAACTACAGTAGCATTTTGTTAGCTGCTGCCTCAGGGCCTGATACATGCCAAACGTCAAAGATTTAACTGAAGCTGTTTTGCAACTTCCCCCCCATTCAGATACCTTTTCAGAGGGGAACTTAAATATTGACATGAGCAACTGGGGCGCAGCTTAACTTAGCCTGTGTCCTAGTTTTACTCCCTACAAGAGGAGGAACGGTTCTTAAATATAGCCGAAACGGACGCAAGCCCAGCCGTGATGGTCACTCTCCATCGCAGTGATGTGCACCACAAGTATGAGTGTTCGGTTGCCCTAGCGACAGACACAACGTTCTTCTGTTACTTCCAGCTGGATACAAACCCGAACAAGCTGGTCCATTTGCGTTGAGGTTCTCCATAGACGGATTGTCCTGTGGACTGAATGCTGCCAAGGGATTCTCTTATGGATTCCTGCCCACCAAAATAATAGATGGTCTCGCTTTACTTCTTGGGGAGGTTTTATTCTCTGAGTCTTGCACCTGAAGTTTGACTCTGTTGCCACCATTGCTAGCCTGCTTTCATAAACAATGAAAGCACATCTACACAGGCCTAAGTGCTCATTTGACCGATTATTTATTTGAATGTTACCTAAGTGATTCTAACAAAATGGAAATGGTTTGCAGCTGGGATGTGTTTCAGTTGAGTTTCTTCTTCTGTCAGTTGCGCTTTGGTCTTACTACTTAATAAATGAATGAGTTCACAGTTGTGCTGACACTTTTACGATTTGTATAGTGGTGTATTTGCTGGAGCCGCTGAGGCTGAGCAATGTGTTCGAGATCAAGAACAGCAGCTTCCTCTGGAGACGTGAACCTCTACCCTCTAAGTTTGTATTCTATTGTGTTTTCCTTGGCTAATAGTTGCCCACTTTGTGCCTGATTTCCAGCTAACTACAAATATTTTAATGCTCCAAACACTTAAATCCGCAAAAGTCCAACAGCGTATATTCTTCGTTCTGTTTTGAAAATATAACAGGCAAACATGGTAATTTGAAGCTTTTTTTTACAGAAACAAAATCCACAGTTTTGTCTGACATTAAGATCTATAAACAAGGAATTCCTGTCAAAATTCACATGGGAGCTTAAATGGCGAAAGAACTGGGTGTCTGAATTTCATGACGACATAAAATGACTTATGATGCCATTCTTATATGTGGTTTTCTAGTTTTTTCTTTGTATCAATCAGTGAAAGGCAGAAGCGTTTATACTGGTGCAAAATGAATGCCAGTAAAGGTAACATTCGACATAACCTAGATTTCTGACTTAATTGGCTTTAATCATAAATCATTCACTTATGAAAAATATCTTCATCTAGAAGAAAAATTGTCTCCAAGACAGATTTCAGGTCATTCAAGGATTCACCCTATTCAACCAATTTAGCTGGAAAACCTAAGGGATGCTGCCACTAACGTTGACTGTATAGCTTAATTATAAACATAACGGATAGTTCTGCTACTTATTTTTGAAAATTAGGATTTTTGTATGCTCTGGAATTGATTCTGCCATTAAGTCTCCTTTTCAACCTCATTTACCATTACAGTATCGTGGCTTTCAGGCAGTCCTGCAGAGCCTGACTCTGTGACGTCAGACGTCTTTTATCTTCAGTGTGGGAAACATGATAATGGAGATTTCCATTGACAGATGCAGCTTCTCCGCACTGTGAATAAGGGTGAAGGTCGGATCACGTGGGCTGCTTGAAAGAGGGAAAGACACTCGATAAATTGCTCCTTTCCAGTCTGAGAAGCCCCCCCCCCCCCCTCCCGTATTAACATGTCAGCTCGTATTAACCGCCCATCAGATCACTCTTTAGCATTATCTAGGGGTAGGAATATGGGGTGGGATGACAGGGCTTCTGTCACTGTCAAAGTGGGCGGACAGCAGAGTCTGCCACTGTCACATCTCCGGGGGACAGGTGGCTTTGCACAGCGCACATACCCATGATGCACAGGGTGCTGTGTCATCAGGCACTGTCTTGTGATCATGACTCGGGGCAATTTGAAAGTGCGAATCCCTATCAGGTGTTGTCCCCACACCCGCCTCACCCCCTCCCCCCCACCCAATTCACCTTCTGAAGCAAGAAGTCACAAGACCAGTGCAGATGGGGCTGTGCATTTCTTTCCCTCCAGCTCCTATGGCCAATTTAAGAACCAGAGAAAGGGCAAACAGCCATACCCTTACATAGTGTTAGGCTGCATCAGTAAGCACGTATTGGCCATAGCGAGCTCCGACCTTTCCTGTAGAGCTGGCTCACTGCCGCTCTCGGCTTAGCCTGGACCCCCTCCAGAGGCTCACATGTAGCCCTGAGAACCAGGTGCCTCTGTGGTCAAGGCCTCCAGACCACAGGCAGCCGCCGTCGCTGCCTGAGAAAGAGGAGAATGCTGGGGGGTTTGGCTAATGTCACAGCTGGCCTCTGTGTGAACGTTGTGCTCTTCTGCCAACATGCAGACCCAGGCGCTTCTGTAGCATCGATGTAGCTTCTGTTTTTATTCTGCTAACTAAAGCGTTTCTCCCAGCCACTTACACGCATTCAGTCTCCTTTCTGACACCGGGACTCAGGTTACTCAGCAGTTACAGCTTGTTAATGAGACTGGCGGTAAATGCCGAGGTGAAACACCTGAAGGATAATGAACTGAAAGTTCTGGACAGTCAGCAAACCATCACAAGCTGTCAGATGGTTTGTCATTAGTTTGTCATTAGTATCCGGGAGTCAATGCAAAGGCTTCCATTGAGCATACTTGCTGCCCATACATGGCATGTAACAGGATCGCCATTATAAGCTAAGGCGTGATGTTATGGCAGAGTTCATGGACAGTAAATTAGATCAGGCGAGTCTTTGAGCTTTCTATGTAGCTGCACAAATTTTGGTGAAAATGTGTTTTTACACCTTTAAGCTGTTCCAGCGATATGCAGAATCGTAATCTCAAACTCAGATTGCCCTGAAGTGCTCAAATAACATACAGTACTGTGTGAAAGTTTTAGTTAACGAAAATTATGTTGAAATTAACTTCATGTTCATTAGAAATTATGATTTTGCAGTAACTATGCAATATACCCATTAACTTGATTTGACCACTAGCACGCCTCATTTAGCTAATCAATACTTTATCAGGTTATTTAGTTTATTTTAGTGAGCTGGTGGTGAAATTTAACACAAACATGAAATAGCTGGGATGTTGTTAAGGAGAGATTTGGGAACTGAAGCTGTGTTGCCATCCAGCAAGGTATCAGTAACTTCTTGGGGAATATAAATGTTGTTTTGTGTTGCTGTTCATTAGCATATATTCTAATATTAAATTGTGGGATTTCTTGAGCATATACACAAACATACACACACACTGCCCAAGGAAATAACTTAAAACATTTTGGCCGACTAAGACTCTTGTTGTATATGTGACTGCAGGTTCTGACTGCTTTTAGCAAAATAATCAAGTGCCAAACTCAAGGAGCTGAATGTAACAGTGGCATTAAGATTACAGGACAGATGCGTGCATGCTGTTTATTTCTCGTCTTTGAAATATGGGGAGCATTTAAATTAGGAAGGTCTTTTCTTGTTATGGTCGCTTATAAGGAGGTCAGCACTGAATTTGTCTTGTCAGTTTACTTAAGTAGCAGAACATTTATCATAGCAGAAGATCCTGCGTTTTGATGGTACTAAGCGTACTTGATGTTTTTCCAGTGGAGTTTTTGTTTACGTTGCTTGTTTGACTTTTGTAACGTATTAATTCACATATTTTCATTTATAAACATGTAGTCTGGGTTAAGATGTTTTTGCCCTGAATTACACAGGCACTGCATCAGTGCTGCAGTGCTTCCTTGCAAATGTTGCTCTTTGTGCAGTTAAATATGTGATGTATCATATCTGTCTGCTTGTTTTTTTCTCTATTTTTGTCCGCTGCTGACTCAAAAATCACCATTAATATTCATATGCATATTATATTTGTATAATTAAAGCACCAAGTTGCCTTTTCATGAATTACATGGGAATCTTCATGAATTAGTGCCACTTCTGAACACGGCTGCACACTCACACGTGTCCCAGTCCTGAGCTGTTTCTGGCTGCCTGTGTTATTTCAGCTTGTTTTTCATATGTGACAGTTCTTGGAAATTTTACTATCATTCTCATTGATGGTCTTTGTCTTTTTCTATTCCATCCATCCATCCATCCATCATCTGCCGCTTGGTCCGGGATCGGGTCGCGGGGGCAGTAGCCTCAGCAGGGAG
>JAODJX010004530.1:0-19165 GCA_026776945.1 Isichthys henryi
TGGGCTGGCCCCCCATCCTGGGTTGTTCCCTGCCTCGTGCCCATTGCTTCTGGGATAGGCTCCGGACCCCCCACGACTTTGGAAAATGGATGGATGGATATATTCATTTAAACGTACTGTTAAGAACCACTCCTAAATTCCTTACAGAATGGCGACTACATAAGGACCCTCACTATCAAACATCTTGATATGCCGCGGGGGCGCCCCCTAGAGGCAGAAGCCAGGTGTGGTTGCGCAGACAGGTGTCCTTTTCTGTTCGGCAAGGTTGGTCCTATGAAACATTACGGACACCCGCATTCACAAGTTTTGTAATACGCACAATCTGCAAAGCAGGCCAAATCCCTGGTGCAATGTCTTTACAGTCCGGACTGATCTCTGTTGCCATTATTCCACGGCTATTTTATTCTAAGAAAACACACATTCAATGTGTTTGGAAAAACACTGTAAATCACTGAAAAATTCACCAACCTTAGTATGTTAACTCACATTTTAGTTTGCTTTTAGGCTACTCTTGCAAATTTATGAATAATGCATTTTAAAGCAAGCACGTGTTTTACTTATGGCACTAAAATGAGAAACGTAGTCTGTGTGGATGTGATTTGTCTGTAGAAGATATAAAATTAGTTTCAGGGTAGAAAATGTGCAACTCATTTACAAGATAATTAACAACCTTATTTTCCATGTATCGTAACATTGCGTTCTCGTAAACGTGGCCGCATTTGCAAAGGTCCCAAATAGCATTCTCTAAAAATATTAAGTACTTAAAGAAGACACCCATTGTCCACAAAGCCATGGAGACTTGTGACCAGATACAAAAGAAAGGTGACCAGGAGGCTCCCTTACAACAGTACATTACTCCCTCAGGAGCCTCCTAGTGGACTGACAGTAGCAACTTCATTTTGAATTCAAGACTGACATGGAGAATTTTCACAAGTTAATATCCTGTTCATCATACAGAAGAGGGAGAATTCATAGGTTCACTTCATTTTTTATTAGGAAATCCACCATATTCTACAGCCAGAGCAAAACACTATATACAGAGCAAAAAGGCTCGCATTAAATAAATTCACAATGAGTACGACTACTTATTAGACACACTGTAAATATGCATAGAATCATAAAAATAATATTAATCTGAAAGCACAAACTACCAAGTACAAACAGCCTAGATTCAAAGCAGATAGTATGAGCAGATGACCTATTGTTAAACCATCAAAAGACTCGGACAGTGTGCGAGGTAACGGACAGTGAATATACAAACTTGCTTTAATTCTAACACTAATCTACTGACGTTGCATGTAACTGGTGTGAATCCGGAACGGGCATGTGGATTCAGTGCTGCAGCAATTCATTTCCTGCACCAGGGACATGCAGGAGGGTTCTCGCAGATGTTCTTGTCTAGCTCTTCTTAGGATGACACTCTGCTGCCACCTTTGCTCTTCCTGTTCTTGGCGTTTCGTACCTCCTCCATGAGGTCCTTGAGGTACTGGATCTCCTTGCTGATGGATTCTGCTTTCTCTTCCAGCTCCCTGTTCCTCGTTTCCAGCTCAGTGCATTCTGTTACCAGAGCCTCCTGTTCCGCTCGCTTTTTCTGGCGGTACCGGGTAGCGGCAGTCTTGTTCTGCTCCATCTTCTTCAGCTTCTTCTCCACCACCTTAGAGCCCGTCCCCGTAGAGGCAGACTTCACCTTCCCGGTACACACGGCAGCAGATTTTGATGAAGGGGAGTAGGGCTTGGTCCTGGAAGAACCGACAGTGTGACCCAGTGGACTGAGGCAGGGCTCGTGCTGGAGAGACTCTGCGACAGAACTGATGCCACTGTCACTGTCGTCATCAGGGGTGACAGCTGCCAGGCTGCAGATGGCAGGTAGCTTCTCCTCAGGGGACAAGACGAGGACGAGAGACGGGGAGAAGGAGAGGATGATCTTCGGCACTGGCGTGCTGTCGACGGGCGCCGTCTTCTCACTTTCAGAGACATCGACCTCGCTGCCTAGATCCAGGGTAAAGCTGGGTGAAGGGGGGAGGGAGGGAGACGGAACTGGGGATGGAGGCTCGATCTTCATCTCCACCTTCTCAGGCGCTGCTGAGGGGAAGGCGAGATCTTCTGACAGGCTGACATCCACCTCTTCGGTGATGGAGGTGCTGAAGGGACTGGGCTCAGGCTGAGGATCCAGTTCCATGTGAGGCTCCAAGGAAGAGGTGAGACTCTCTGGGGAGGTTGGTGCTTCATCGGTGTCACAGGATCCCACGAGGGAGTCCAGGTCAAATTCACTCAGGTCGATCTTCTCTGCCATCCAGTCCATGCCAGAGAACGCATCCTCTACGATTAAAATAAAACAGAAGACTGTCAGTACAACAGCTTCAGTCCGACAATTTTATTATCAATCTATGGATGGCAGAGCTCGTTTAATGCACTCTGGAATAGACTGGGGTAATCTGCTGGGCTGAAGGCCAACAGCACTGACAGACTGACAGTGAGATTCCTGGCAGATAAAGGCTAGCAAAGTCATATGACCCATATGCAGCACTACACCGCAATACATGGGGCCTCACCTCTGCGTGCATCTGGACTGATGGTGGAATCCAGCAGCTCATCTGACAGCCAGGGCAGGGAGAGCAAGTCTGACTCCACCTTGTCACCCAGAAGCGAGAGATGAGGGGAAGGAGGGGAGAGGATCGGGGAAGGAGAAGCAGGGATGGTGTGGATATAATTTGGGGATGAGGAGAAAGGGGAGGGCACCCCCTCTGCTAGGGAATCTTCATCTTTGTCCAGGAGGGATCCTAGGGGGTCAACCGTCTGATACAAGCCCCCCCAGAGGGTCCCGGCATTTGCCGGGCAAAGTGTGGAGCTCAGTGACATGGCTGCCAGTCAAGAGGGTGTTTGATTGGCCAAGCAAGATAAGTGGGTGTTTGGCAGACAGGAAGTCTGATGTGAAGTCGAGCTTTTCTTTTATGCTGTCGACTACAGCAGTGCTGAGGTTTACTTCCAGGGACCTGCAGAGAGAAGGCATGTTAAGCAACTCCACACTACACCAATGCAATAAAACGCTCATGTAAAATATTTTTTAAAATGTATACGAACATAACCGTGTCTTGTCTCTGAAATTGTTCTAAAAATGAGATGCTATAATAAATTCTTTAAAAGCACAATGTCAGATTAAATATACTTGATGATAACAGTTGACTTGATCTAAGCATAAAGTTTAAAAATACTCTAGCTTGGACTGCAGGCATTTCCATATATGGGAATGGTCCGACCGGGAGCCCCGCCCCTGCCTGTCTCGAGACCAAGGCACGCAAGGCTTTCTCCATAGCAACACTAATCACGGAGATCCGCAGGAGTCACCAGTATCGTTGCGCGCCCCCTCCTCCCTCCCTCTCCCTCCGTCTACAGACTGTCGCACGAAGTGTCCATGACGCACATGGCGCGTCCCCGCCTGTCTAGGGCGCCGAGGGTTAGAGGACGTATAAGGCGCCATTTTGACCAACAACTCGTGTTCCTTAGTGAAGAATAAACGCCATTTTAGGATTGCCACGTTGTCAAAAATATTACACTTGATGGCCATGTAACGTACGTAGATCAAGACAGATGTACTACAAAGAAAGTATAGACATTAAGGAAATTAACAAGCATCATTTAGTCAAATTATTCTAATCAAGATGACGTCTGTCAGCTACCCACGTCGCTATTCATACATTATACGTGTCATCGTATATAAAGCGCACTGCTTTCATCTCTAAATATTATACTATTCAAACAGAAGCTGCCTCTCAGCAAAACGCGTCTTTATATTTCAGCTGAACATTTGGAGGTCGAACATGGATTACTTACGCCATTTTGCCAAATGTACAGGAAGCCAGTGCACTGGACTGCTGCACTGCCGCGTTTGCCGCTGCTAAGAAGGCCGCTGCAAGCCGTCACACAGCCATTTCGCACATGGAGCGAAGGCGTTCAGAGGACAACGACAAAAACGACACTGAAACTAGAGCATGCTTCTATAAAAGCTCCGGCCGCCATCGGTATTTATAAACTCGCAGTACATCCGCGTGGATTCCTCCGCGGCGTAGGTATGTTCATATCAATGCGCGAATAACGCTGTTTTTCATAGGCTAGACGGCCAGCATATAACTGTCGTCACTATCTATGTTACTAGTTGGCTGTCAGATTGTTGTATCATTTACCAATCGTGTGCGTTATTGTAATACATATATTTGCGCAAAAAAAAATAATTCAGTGTGTACCATAAATAACCAAGAAACCGGATTCAACCAGATACGTGGCGGGTTCACTGCCTCTGACTTTTTGTCATTGTATCTCCGAGTTCCCAAGTCTGAACCGAATTACTTTAGTACATTAGAAACATAAGTTACTTCCCGAAACAGACGTTAACAGTTAAGTGTATTGTCAATGTGTTCTGTATGCTACATGAAGTCCTGTATTAAAGTATGCAGGATAAATAATTTATCGATTATTTTGAAGAATGCCACTAATAATCTACTAGTATTTTTTTCTGAAAATGAATGATGATTTATTGAAATTAAGTTTCAAGATAATTCGGTTTGAAATTAGGCTTCAACCCCCATCCTCCCCACCCTGTTCAGAATAAATAGTTGGAAAATGGATAGATTATGAGCAGGTTATTTTGTACTACTTCTCTGGTTATTTAAGAAAATGGTACGTAAAGTGAAGCAGTAATTATGGTGCCCCCTGGTGTGCATATGGAAGCAGTGCTAAATTTCTACAGAAAGACTTACATTATTACCTCAACGAGTCAATAACGGATGAGGGTCACGTGATCATGTGCAGGAACAGAACAATTTATGAAAATCAGCAATGGAAAGAGTGAGGAATCACGATAAAATAATGCTAATACTAATATTTCATTTGGTTAAAGAACATATTGTATTCAAATATGATAAACATTTCATAGTAGCAAAGATAATAAAATTACTAACAGCAATACATGTTTTAAGGACTGGATTCCTTGTCATCTCACAATACACATTTAGGAAAGGCTATGAGTATTCGTAAATGATAGTTCCAAATTCGGGACTAATTAATGAATTTTGTATAGCAAATATTTTTGCTCCAGAACTGTAGGATTTCTGTAGTTAAGACATGTAAATCATGAGCCAGTATGAACCAGTTAGTGCAATATAGGAAGATTTCATACAGAGGTAAGGACTACAGCTCCGCTGTGGAGAATATCTCCCTGAGGCTGTTGAGATCATCCAGGCCTTTCTCCAGCTGCTGAGCAAGTTCCCGGACACTTGCGGAATATTTGTTGGTGGAGTCTTTCTTGGTCTTCTGGCTTTCCTCCTCGGGGAAGCAGCCATCCAAATGCTGGGTGAACCCCTGCAGGATGCCGCTGGACCTGGCTGCTGCCTGAATGAAGCTGAGGTTGTGCACAGCTAGCTGCACCTCCGCAGGTACCACCAGAGAATCTCCATCACACATCAGACGGGAGACATCGTGCTTCTCAAGCTCGCTCACCCCCATGGCAACAAATTCCAGACTCTGGTCGATGTCCTCCACCTCAGCTCTGTACTCATCCACTATCTTTTCCACCGTCTTACGGCCGGTACTGTTCCATTTCTTATTCAATATGGCAGCACTGGCCCCCGTCACCCCGCCGGCTGCTATCGCTCCCACTCCCACCGCCGTAACCACTAGCGAGGTGCCCATGGTCAGGGGGGCCAAAACGATGCCCGTCACGGTAGCCACGCCCCCAAGGGCTCCCGTAGTGCCACCAGTAATGGCCCTGACCTTCAGGCTCTTGCTCGATTTGTCAAACTTATCAGCAACAGCATTCAGCTGGGTTATGTGATCCCCGAACGCACCACTGTGCTTCTTCAGAAGGCAGAGGAAGAATTCGATTCCCCTCTGGATTCTGTTCACTTTCATATGGATTATTCTGGAAGAAGAAGAATTGCACTCAGAAACTCATACGTCTTCAGACTGAGCAAAGAGATTCCATCGATATTAATTACTGTGAAGAACATTCATCCATCTCACAAATGCTCTTACTCCGTCTCATCTTCCTCGTCGGACCTGTGCTCTTGCGATACGGCTGCCCAGGCTAAGGGAAAACCACAGTGAAACACTTACGAAAAGGAAACGCGTTTGGCAGCTCGGCACTCAGAGAGCCACAACGCCACATTGATGTTTCACTTTGGTGAACCTTTGTGCAGCAGAGAACAGCACCTCAAAGCAAACATCCTAACCAGATCAACTGCAAAAATGACTCACGCTGTACTGAGCTCCACCACTCCACCAGCTCGTCTGTTTCCTGGAGCAGAAGAAGCAGAAACACAAGTTCTGATCACGTAACTAGATCCTGAACATGGACAGGCAGACGACTCCACCATGCTTCAATGCTGTTTGTAGTTTCTCAGAAATGGAATGTTCACTTTTCGACTAAAAGGAGGTGGACACCAGCCTGTCCCACATCTCATTCCAAAACCAAGGGTATTAATATAAATCTGGTTGCATATTTGTTGCTGTAGTAGCCTCTACCCTTCTGGGGAAGCTTCCCATTAGCCAGTGGAACATTGCTGGTGGGATCTGCTGCCATTCAGGTTGGGGATTGTTGCTGGGTTATCATGTCCTTTTCTGTCAGCTTGTGTGATCTGCTCACTGTCAGGCATCACACTTTACACTCAACTTGCTTGCAGCTGACCAGGGCAGCTCTAGCATGGAAGAATTTTGGTGAGCTGACTGGTTGGAAAAATGGCATCCTATGATGGTGCCAAGTGGAAAGTCACTAACTACTTCATTACAACAACCTATTCTGTTGCTGTTGAGTGTTTCTGGAGATTTAATGACTGTGTGCTTAATTTTACACCGGTGTCACCAGCGGGTGTGTTTCCTAGATAGGCGATTCCTCTAATTCAGGGGTTCCCAAAGTTTTTCATGTTGCCATCCAAAACAGACATTTCTTGTTTTTCTTGGACACAGGATCACAAACATCTATACCCCTGTAACATTTTAATAAACAGAAATATTAATCAGCTACCAATTTGTCAAAGAACGCAAAGCATCTCAATTTGAGATATATACTTTGTTTAGTTGAGTAATTTTCTCATTTCCATTGTTTACACTATACATTTTTTGTCTTCGGATTCAACATCACAAAATACAAGTCACTGTGATACTAGTGAAATATTCATATGACATATGAAAGCATACACCTTTTCTGCTCTCAGAATCAGATCTAGGGTCAGTCAGTCCTCATGAGCCACGTGCGATTTCTGCATTTCTTAACCAGCAGGTCTATTCTGGGGTCAGTGTTTGACCCCAGCTCAGCTCACACAGGAATGTAATGCCAAGCTGATTTAACACACCTACAACTTTCCAAGTCAAACAGGATAATTCCTTCTGCTTCGGATATGAGCAACCCAAAAACTGGAAAGCGTGGCCGTCTCAAAAAATGCCTCACTGCCGCTGCAGTGCGACCAGTGCTTCCAGCACTGTGTTACTTTGACTCAGCTCAGCCCATGGCACTCACCCACTGCAGGTTCTGCGATGCCTCTAAGCTGGGAAAGTATCGCTGGAAGCTCTCCTGCAGGGCAGCCAAATGCCCAGATATATTAGCCTCAGTCAGTTACTTCTGAAGGGGAAAACCCAGTTTCCCCTGATAATTAGAGAGGACAGAAAACATGGCTGGAGATCCTGCCTCCAGCTGAGATCACCACAGACCCAAGCATGCTGTGACTCCCCACTCTCTGCCTTCCAGGTCTAAAATGCCATTATCTTGCCCCTGAAGGCATCTGTTTAGTGTGTTGAGCTTAGTGAATATGTCCACAGTGTAGAGCTATTGCTGATCTTGAAAATACTTAGTAAGTTTTAATCTTAATTCTGAAGATAAGTCAAGACCTCTTCTCCGCGGACCCACAGCCTCCTCAGAACTTTCCCCATGGATAGCCTCCTAGTCTCGACCTGAAAGAGCAGGTGCTCATGTTCTGCCTTAACCTCCATGCGGAGCTCTCTGAAGAGCCTTGCTTGCAAAGGTCTCTTTTAAATTAGATCCACCACTTTGATAACAACATCAAAAACTTCCCCAAGATTATAGGGTAAAATTTTGCTGACAAAAGTCCCCCTACATAAGATACAGTGTGTCAGTTTCATATCTGGGGCCATTTTGCGAACATGAGCCACCAAACCAGGTCTCAAACCAGCTATAATTCCGGCTCCATCGGCGCAAACTCCGACAATGTATTCATTCTCATTTCAGTTTGTTTACATTTTTGTACAACAATCTGAAAATTTCCCTGCCCCTTGTGTTTGTCAATAGCTGGTCTTCTTTGATATCGTTGCCACAATGATATTTAATAAAGATTATCAACTGAGGCATTCTATCAACAGCTATTGACTCATCTGTTTGTGGTGCAATATTTTGTAATCTTGCTCTATAACTGGACTTTCAATGACCTCCCCCATCTCCGTGAAAAGCAATATTTGTTATTGCATTATAGTCTTTCAACACAGTACCGTAACTACTCAATATTTCACAATCTTTTTGCACATCCTTACTAAACAACAGTGATGTCCTGAACAAAAGCACAGCTCAGGCTGATCAGATAACGTAAATATGCTTTAAAATTGAATGGTTTGACCACAAAATGCAACAAATGCCTAAAGCAATAAATCGTGTTTTAACGAAAAATGATTTCTTCAAATGTAAACTTGTATGGGGGAAACTGGACGCTGAGTCTGGAAATGAAAGTCTGAAATGGCGAACATGGTTTTTGCAGTCAAACCATTCAACTGTTTAAAATTATACTCCCACAGTTTGAAAACCCATCAGCAAAGGGTCTGTGAGCCAAAACACTGCTCTAATTAACAGGGCTGTCCACATACTTTTGGCCATGTATTGTATGTTGAAATTTGATCTAAAGTTTAGAAATGCACCTGTAAGATGCAGATTAGTTACCTGCGACTTTTCTGCGTCACGTGTGTCCTGGCTGCCTTGACTGTTCCGGTTCAGGGTGGGAGGCCTCGTTTTGGGTAATGGGGGGAGCGGCTTGTGGAAAGACCCCGAGGAAGAACCTTCAACCTGCAGGGTTTAAAATCACAGAGAGCTTCAGGTTTGATATCATTGCCATAAACATATCTAACGAAGACCATCGACTGAGGGATTCCAGCAACATCTACTGACTCGTATATTTAAAGTGCAATTTTTTTGTACTCCAAAACTTGCTCTCTAACTGAACTTTCAATGTCATCCACCATCTCCTTCATTCTTTTGGCAGCACAATTTTTTTCACAAGGGCACAGAATCCACTTCTTTTTGCAGCCTCCCCACCAAGAAGAGAGAGACATGCATCTACTAGGCAAGGCTTAATAAGCTGTTCTCCAGTGCAGTGGGGTATCTTTGCCCAGGCACTATCTAGGCTGCTTTTACTGCTGCTCTGTACCCACTGAAATCCTGGAGAATGAGACAGTCACTACCAACCATGTCCACCATGCCTTCAGTTCTGACGTTTAACTCTGATGTGCTGTGATTTCCTACTGCACCCTATCAATAATAAAACACTGTCTCTTGAAGTTCTCCTTTCAGCACTGGAAGAACTGGCTTGGTTTTCCCTGATGCAGAAACTGCGTCGTTTGGAGATGTCTGTTCAGCTCATCCTATTTCTTAAAGTTTGGGCATATTTACGCTTTGTGATGGTTTTGAATTATAAATGGCAGCGGCTGCAGGTGAAACGCGGTGAGTGAAAAGAGTGCCGGTAGCTGTCTGCTCAGCCAAAGCGCGAGCAGCGGAAGCAGCGGTGTGGAGTGAGAAATGAGAGCCCCTCCGGAGGCAGGGGGTGCGAGCACTGCAGAGAGTGACACATGGAGCTCAGGGTCTGAACAGCAGTGATGGCCGATACCACGCCTCTTCTTTTCAATCCCATTCAATCCACCATCAAGACTGGTATTGGCGATACCTATTCCGATATTTGGTTCTGGCCCACCCCCTGCTGGTAAAAACTATGAAATTTGCCGCCTGGGGTTGGTGGCAGTGGATTGATCGTTCCTAGTCATTAGTGTCTGGTAGCGATGGCTGAAATGCCTCTTTTTGGGATGCAGTTCGTTTGATTCGGTTCACCTAAAAAAAATCATTCTGCTGTGTTCTGCAACTCCATAAGTGGCACTTCCTCCATCAAACAGATCTGAAACACTTGTGCACTGATATGTCAAAAAAATAACCAATTTGACATAAATGGAACTAAGATTTAAGCTAAATATCACCAATAAACCATGTTTGTTATTGATTGATTGATATAGTCGAAGTCTCTCAATATTGTATCTTAGCTAATAATAAATGATACTTTATTGATCCCCATGGGGAAATTCTCTTTATTCCACCCCCAAGTTGCTCTCTGTTGGTGATGGCAAGCTGGGTGTGCAGTGTAGAGGGAGCTGGGAGTTACGGACCTTGCTGAAGGCTCACAGGCGGGCCAAGGATGGGCTTGACCCAGCGATGTACCAGTCAGAGCCACAGAGGCTTAGCCCACTGAGCCAAACACTGTCCCTAAGCAAACCACAAACCTACCAGCTCATCACATAGCTAACGAATCCAATCGCTAACAAATCTTGCTTAAAATGTCGCATATCTAAAACGTCAAAGTTTAGAAATGCACCTGTAAGATGCAGATTAGTTACCTGCGACTTTTCTGCGTCACGTGTGTCCTGGCTGCCTTGACTGTTCCGGTTCAGGGTGGGAGGCCTCGTTTTGGGTAATGGGGGGAGCGGCTTGTGGAAAGACCCCGAGGAAGAACCTTCAACCTGCAGGGCCTAAAATCACAGGGGCTTCAGAAGCAAACTGGGACTTTTTATGGAAAGAGATGAAGTTTTGCCTTCGCCGTGTGATTCTTACATCATCTGACAGTATATCCAAGTACATGGGAGTCTGCCCACATTCCAGCGGGTAGACAGGCTTCTGGGGCACCGGTGGGGGCTGTCGTACGGGACCTCTGCCACTTTTGGGGAACTGTTGAGTTCAAAAGAAGAGAAAGCTATGAGTCTGAGAACGGGCTCCATCCCTCAGGGCTGGCAGATATATGATTCTGCCCCGGTGACAAAATGTTACCTTCAAATTCGTGTCTGCTGTTGCCTCATCGGCATGGGAGCCCTGGGGGTCCAAGGCAGCACAAGGCCCAAAGATGGGCAGCTGGAGTGGCTGTAAGGGCTTGGGGGGTACAGGAGGTGGCTGGTGGGCAGACATGCTGACTTTGGCATCCTGTCATGATAACCAGATATAAAGATATAAACTTTGAATATGCAAAGCAAGTTAGGTACATGAAAATTCTGTTAATTATTACTGATTCCACACAAATCTTAAATGATATTTTTCCAAACTGAGTCTCTCGGGGTCATATTTCTGTAATAAATGGTTGTGATGAGTTTTAAGCAACTCAGTCATTGTTATTGTTTAATTGACTCACAGATGAACCCATTTATATTTTACGGTACATTCACAGCAGTCATTTACGGTGCAGCATTACCATTTGTTGGTCACCAGATTAGAGCGCCCTCGGCAGGCACTCAGCATCATACACACCCCAGACTGCAGGGCAGCTCACAGACTCTCATACCTCCTGCATCTGCTGGCTGTTGGTGATGAAGTTGGGCTCTTCATAGATGTGCTCCGACAGCGATGTACATGTGGGTGGTGCTGGGAGGACCTTCCAGTGCAATGACTGGCTCCCTTTGGTGTTGGTAACCTAAACATTTGGGAAGTTTGCATGTAGTAAGGTCTGGTGTCACAGAGTTTATTACTGCCAGCTGAGGCTCGTGCTGCCATCACCTCTGTGTCCTTGTCAGCTTCTATAGCTCTGTCAGGGTTCACAGCCAACTTGGAATCTTCAAAGCTCGTCCCCAAACGTGACGTCACTCCAGGTAATGGTGGGAGGGGTTTCTTGGAGACCCGCAACTGGCTTCTGTGAATTTGGCTGGTCTGGGAGTTCTTGAAAATGGATGTTTGAATATTGAATTTCAAGTTCTGGATTTACTAACTCAAATCACCAGAAATGGTATCAAAGAAGTATTATGCCATCAAGTTCATGGTTCTGTTCATGAAACATAAATGTTTGAAATGTAATACTGTGTTTACTTTTACCTCTACATCTGTAGGCCCTCGGGTGTCTGAACATACTGCAGAGTCCTGCTTGGTTTTGGGGGGCTGATTGGACCCCGTCAGGAAAATAGTCCTGGGAAAGAGAGGTGGGGGCTGTGGAAGGAAGTTCCAACAGGAGCTGATTATTACCAGATATTTAATTTAGAAATTAATCATGTCATTTTCATTACAACAGTCATTAAATAGCTATCTGGATAAGTGCTGTTATGTATCATTTAAAGTTCTCTAGATTATCTGGCTCCTTCAAAACATTCTGTCAAAATGAAATAGGATTTTGGCTCTTTGAGAGTTGGTGTGTTTCATGTAGTAGTTATTTTAAAATTCCACATCAATAAATCTGTAATCCATCAAATGCTTCGGAATCTGTGGTAGCATCCAGCTTTGGTTTTTAAAAGACCAGCAGTTTTCTGTAGTTATGTCAAGAATGAAGCTCCTTTACAAACAAAGCACTGGCTCAACCTGTTCTATGTGTTTCAAGCTGTTTTCTGTTTGATATTATTCGATAGTTTTTGTAAGAAATGTCTACGCATCAGGTAATTCTTTCCCAGTTTTTAACCCCTTTTCTATCTTTGACTTCTCTGTCACCTGAAAAGCAAACAGGTTTCATCGTGTAGTTTTTCTCTCTGAATTTTTATACCTAATATCACCTTTTAGCGCAATTCCTTATGAAATACATGATATCCTCACTCATCGACAGCATTTCCTATGGTCAGGATTTGAAGTAAGAAAGTCAGAGCTTACGCTGCTCATGTCTCTGTCTGAGTTTTCAGTCTTCAGCCTCTAAGCAGTTGCTCTTCCCATGTGTGTCTCTCACTTTCCTCTTGTTTCTCAGCCCAGAGTATCAGCTGCATGCCCTTATGCTATTTGGCGCCTCTGAAATGCACTGCAGTCGGGTCTCTACCTGTCAGCAAACTCCACCTCTTGTTCAGATATAGATAACAAACAGGTTCCCCCAGTGTGTGATGTGTGCCTATACTCAGCTTGCTACTCATTACTGGTAGATGTTCGGAGGTGCCGGTACACATGACATGTACGTCACTGGTACTCTGCAGAGAAAAACACAGAGATACTCACACTATGTACTAGAGAGACTATAAGAACTGGGCTTCCCGCTCTCACACATAAAGCTGGTATTTGTAAGAATTGTTAGCAAACCGCTGCGATGGGCTGGCCCCCCATGCTGGGTTGTTCCCTGCCTCCTGCCCATTGCTTCTGGGATAGGCTCCGGACTCCCCGCGACTCAGTAAGGATAAGCGGTTTGGAAAATGGATGGATGGATTGATTTTAAAACATAAGAATTCATATTCAGTTGTCCGCATAACTTACATACCAAAGAATGACACTCTATACTGACCAATAAAGAACTCAATTTTAAGAATTACAACCAATGAACCAATGAGAAAGCAGAAAGGCGGGGCTTCTGGGGGACATTAAGGGGTTTGTTAATAGGGCTGAAGGGAGAAAGGTGCGCGCCTGGCTGCCGAGGGACCGAGACGTCCGAAGATGACCAGGAACCGGTTTCACTTTCTGGCGTTCCTCACATTAATGTTTGTACATCAGAGCGATGCTCTCATCAGGTATCGTATCACAGCATACATTGATAAACTTTTATTTTTATTAAATATAAAAGTATTTACAATCTCTATAATTTAATTTATGTAGGTTGCATGTTGTGCAGTGTGGTTTATAATAAACAAGTAAAATATTATTTTGTACATTAATAACATTTGGTGGATTTATTTCGGTGTTAACTCTTCTCAGTAAAAAGCGCATGGTTTGCATTATGTCATGCCAAGTTCGGATAGACATCCACATCCGTATAGCCTTGTGTAACAATAATTAACAGTAAAATTTGCCTGTTACGGACGCGATCATCCGTGGGGTACACGTTCTTGTGTTGAGAAACGGAGTAAAAGCGATAACTGAGACATTTACACACATATGTAGAGTGTATGAGTATAAAGGAGCGGTCTCCGTGATGATCGTGCATTAACACGCAGCCCTCCTGCAGGGTGCCTCTGCACAGGATGCGCTCGCTGCGCCGCCGGCTCTGCGACAGCGGCATGACGCTGGAGCAGCTGCGCTCCAAGGCGGAGGAGCGCGCAGGATACAGCGTCGCCGCCGACCAGCAAGTGCCTGTAGAGCAACTCACCAACTTCATGGATGTGAGTCCGGGCCATGTCGAATTCTCAGAGTCTGTTACGCATTTAATAAACGAATATACTGGCAAGTCAGGAGAGCGTTGGAGTTTTGCTGCGCTAACACAAGGAGCTCTTACTCTCCAGAATGCGTTTACCTCCGGCCCTCCTCTCTCATCAGGCTCAGTATTTCGGGGTGATCAGTATCGGCTCTCCGCAGCAAAATTTCTCCGTGCTGTTTGACACCGGCTCCTCCAACCTGTGGGTTCCCTCCGCCAGTTGCTCTTTCTGGAACTTTGCCTGCTGTAAGTCAGCGCCTCTTTCAGAGTATTTACTTGTGCTCCTATACTCCCAGCTTCACTCTGTTTGACATTTGATTTTGCATCTGATTATTGCAGTGAATTACTTTAGGTTAAGCACCTTGTGCAAATGAGCTGGACTTGTAGCTATGAATCCATATCTTCCCTGATAACTATTGGCCAAAGGAAACACTTCATTTCGTAAGGAGATATTCAATATTCGATAACACCCTTTGCAATGACCCATTGCCCTCGGAGCATTCTTACCATTAGGATGACAATCCACAAAAAGGCACCTCCTTTGAATAATGTCTACACGGTGTTGATTATCGTCACTGACGGCGTGCAGCTTCTCAACATGATCTGGGTCTCCTGCTCTCACAGGGCTCCACCAACGATACGATTCCAAGAAGTCCAGCACCTACGTGAAGAATGGAACCAAATTCGCCATCCAGTATGGCACCGGCAGCCTGTCCGGGTTTCTCAGCCAGGATGTGGTCTCGGTGCATGAGTCGTCAGGGTTTTTACAAAAAGCTTCTTCTCTGTGCGTTTGGTGGTTTGATGCACGGACCTGTCTGTCTGTGACTGTGCCTTTCCTCAGGTGGCCGGTTTGCTGGTTTGTTGGACTGACCTGTCTGTCTGTGACCGTGCCTTTCCTCAGGTGGCTGGTTTGCTGGTTTGTTGGACTGACCTGTCTGTCTGTGATTGTGCCTTTCAGGTGGCCGGTTTGCTGGTTTGTTGGACTGACCTGTCTGTCTGTGACTGTGCCTTTCAGGTGGCCGGTTTGCTGGTTTGTTGGACTGACCTGTCTGTCTGTGACTGTTCCTTTCAGGTGGCTGGTTTGCTGGTTTGTTGGACTGACCTGTCTGTCTGTGACCATGCCTTTCCTTAAGTGGCCAGTATGCTGGTTTGTTGGACTGACCTGTCTGTCTGTGATTGTGCCTTTCAGGTGGCTGGTTTGCTGGTTTGTTGGACTGACCTGTCTGTCTGTGACTGTGCCTTTCAGGTGGCCGGTTTGCTGGTTTGCTGGACTGACCTGTCTGTCTGTGACTGTGCCTTTCAGGTGGCCGGTTTGCTAGACTGACCTTTCTGTCTGTGACTGTGCCTTTCAGGTGGCTGGTTTGTTGGACTGACCTGTCTGTCTGTGACCGTGCCTTTCAGGTGGCTGATTTGCTGGTTTGTTGGACTGACCTATCTGTCTGTGACCGTGCCTTTCCTTAAGTGGCCGGTTTGCTGGTTTGTTGGACTGACCTATCTGTCTGTGACTGTGCCTTTCAGGTGGCCGGTTTTCTGGCTTGTTGGACTGACCTGTCTGTCTGTGACTGTGCCTTTCAGGTGGCTGGTTTGCTGGTTTGTTGGACTGACCTGTCTGTCTGTGACCGTGCCTTTCCTTAAGTGGCCAGTATGCTGGTTTGTTGAACTGACCTGTCTGTCTGTGACTGTGCCTTTCAGGTGGCCGGTTTGCTGGTTTGTTGGACTGACCTGTCTGTCTGTGACTGCGCCTTTCAGGTGGCCGGTTTGCTGGACTGACCTGTCTGTCTGTGACTGTGCCTTTCCTCAGGTGGCTGGTTTGGACATTCCCAGACAGCAGTTTGGGGAGGCGGTCAGTCAGCCAGGCATTGTGTTTGCCCTGGCGCACTTTGATGGTGTGCTGGGAATGGGCTACCCTTCCATCTCTGTCGCCCAGGCCACTCCGGTCTTTGATTCTGCCATAGCAGCCAAACTGCTGCCCCAAAACGTCTTCTCCTTCTACCTCAGCAGGTGTGTAGGTGCCTACCCTCACCTGCAGGTTTGGGGAGACGGGAATGATCCTTAACCTTACCTCATTACTGTTCGCAGTACCGTGAAGGAAGCAGACCATTATATGGTGCATTGTTTATATAAATGTTCTCCTCCCCAACACGCTGATGTCTCTCCCAGAGATCCTACTGCACCTGTGGGTGGCGAGTTAATGCTTGGTGGCATTGACAATGAGTACCACCAGGGGGAGCTGCACTACCTGAACGTGACCCGCAAAGCCTACTGGCAGATCAAAATGGACAGGTGAGATTCAAGCTAGGCTTCCTGCTTTGACAGGGCTGGATGGGGGGTGGGTTCGAGTTCTTCAGAAATGGGCCAACGGCACTGAAAGGGCCAGTGCCACCTCATCCTTCACATTGTCACACCTCTCACCACTTCCTCAGACAGCTTCTCCAATTCATTTCCCCCGCAGCGTCCTTGTGGGGAACCAACTGACGTTGTGCAAGGCTGGCTGTCAGGCGATCGTCGACACGGGCACGTCCCTCATCACCGGCCCTGCCCAGGAAGTGCAGGCCCTGCAGAAGGCCATTGGGGCCTTTCCTTTGCTGATGGGCGAGGTATTGAGCAGATGCTGCACAGTCTGCACACAGTGCTGCTCTTTAGCAGTGATCAGCCGTCGCACACTGTCATAGCTTTACAATGCATGGATATCTCTGTCTTTTTCAGTATTTCATTAATTGCAAGATGATCCCATCGCTTCCAGTTATTTCCTTTACTCTTGGGGGGAAGCAGTTCAATCTGACGGGAGAGGATTACATTGTGAAGGTACCAGTTACCCCCCCCGTCGCCGGTTTCGGTCAGGTCCGTTCGTGGTGTGCGATATACTGACCCCGTCCTTATGTCACCAATGCAGGAGTCCCAAATGGGCCAGAAAATCTGTCTGTCCGGATTCATGGCGCTGGATGTGCCCCCCCCGGGCGGGCCCTTGTGGATCTTGGGAGACGTCTTTATTGGTCGGTACTACAGTGTATTTGACAGGGACGCCGACCGAGTGGGCTTCGCTCTGGCGAGACCGGGGCGTTAAGTGGAGCATAATGACAAGCAAGGAAGGAGAGACCAAAATGCAACAACACGCAAGCTTGGTTTCTTAGCGCAGAACAAAACTACCGTACACTTAACATGGTTTTAACACCTTGCATTGTCACAGCAAGATGTAACACTGTGTATGGAGTGACCAATTAACATCCTTTATTTCAGGAAGTGTGTCTATTTTAGCTATATGCAAGGGTGGATTTTGCTGAAATACCCAATGCGGCAGCCCTGCTTTTAGTGATGCTGCTGAAATGCGCTGCTTTACCGTGACGATTTTTGCCTAGATTCACACAAGCAAACGCTTTAGTCTAACCGGAGCAACAGTGTACAGTCACTCAGTTGGTTTAAGACCGCGGTGCCCGTTTCAGGATGAAGCCACTTTCAACATGTAAAATGATGTTTCACAATCTGTTAAAATGTCAGACAAATAAAGATGACAGATGCTGACTTGATCTCCTTTAATAAATCACAGAAAAACAAAACACAATCCATGGCTCTTTGAAACATGTACTTCCTGTAGGCGACGGCCCGATGTGTACAGGAAACTATAACCATGGAAACCAGGTCTGAAGGCCCAGAGCAGGCCGAGGTCACAAAGAACTATAGTTCCCTATGTGTGTTTCACACAGTCACTATTGTCTGGCGTAGGAGTCCCATGACAGGCACGTCCGAGTTTCTGTAACAGCTCAGGGTTCTCATTTGACCATGGCAGGTGACTTTCTGCGTCAATCGACAAAAAACCCAAAACAAAGAACAGTTAGGGTCAGCTCTCAGAAGACCATTCATGGAACAAAACAGACTGTTGGATAGTTACCAAAAAACACATGAAGAAACGCAGTTGATGTTTAACTATACTGCAAGCATCTGTGGACTGACGAGGTTTTTGGCAAAAAATGTATACATATTTAAAAGTACAGCAGAAGAGCACCTTTATTTTCAGGACAAAAACAAGGCTAAGATTTAAAGGCCGGCGTAAGTCTGGCACGTGACCCATATCTCTGCTCTGGGGCTTCCTGGAAGCTAGCAGGATGTGACCATTTAACCAAGACACAAGTCTCATGCAGTCGTCAAAAATACCAAAGTCCTAGCTGGACAAACAAGCTACCACCCTCTACAGGCCGGCAACCCAAAGAGCTGTTCTGACCTACATTAACGAATCGGGGCTTCAGTAAGAAGCTTCAGATAAAAAGCATGCAGGGGGACACGTGACCGGAAGCCTGAGCTCCAGACACAGACATATCAGAATGAGTCAAAAGCAGAAAGTCTGCGAAGGACACAAGTTCTCAAAATGTGTCCACGTTTGGGCAAATTTCCCCGTGACGCATCCATACAATAAATAGAAAAATAGTAGAGTCTGTAGATTTATTGTACACTTTATTAAATTTCAATACTTGCCAGAAAAGTCACCATAAAAAGTAAATAAAAAGCTCTCATAGTGCTTTAGTGAAAGGATGAGACACAGTGGTCAACAGAGGTTCAGAAAACAAGAAGCCTGCATGCAGACGGGAAGATGATGGAGGTCTTACAGCCAGCGCAGCGGGCCGGGCCGGGTCTCACAGCCAGCGCAGCGGGCCGGGCCGGATCTCCGTTCATCAACTGCAGAATCTCACCGCTGACCACAAACATCCTCTTCTGTCTCCTTATCTCCCTTCATGAGAGTCACGCACACACACACACACGCAAAGACCTTGTATCTTCCTGAACCGGGGGGGGGGGGGGGGGGGGGGGGGGGGGGGGGGGGGGGGGGGGGGGGGGGGGGGGGGGGGGGGGGGGGG
>JAODJX010004744.1:0-19059 GCA_026776945.1 Isichthys henryi
GCTTCCGGGATAGGCTCCGGACCCCCCGCGACCCAGTAAGGATAAGCGGTTTGGAAAATGGATGGATGGATGATCTGCTATTTGTCAGGTTTTAATTTAACTTGATCCTTATCACTGACTACATAGCATTTAAATTTTGTTTATTTGCTAGACACTTTTATACAAAGTGATAAGGCATTTTCCCTAAACCACAAGCGATTGCTCTGACTACGTAGGAAGCTCGTCTTTCCTCCCATAAAATTGCCAAAATAATTAAATTATTTGATGTATCAAAGTAAATAAATTTTATTTGCAACTGACAACTAAAAGTGTAATATATGTTACTAATTAAACCACTGTGAGGATCATTTCACGGGAATTGCTTTTGACAACATATGCATTAATTTTATCTTTGAAGGCAGGATACATACAGCCCATAGATGTTCACTAGACTTCCGTGCGTCAGTGGAAGTCTAGGTGAGATTCATGTACACTTTCTCTCAATGGATAATAGACAAAGGCTTATTGGTCAATATGCTTTGATGACGTGTTTTCAGAGCCTGTCCAGATACCGTGCTTCACTGGGAGTCTATGAGAACTTCATACATAGTTGTTGCTTCTCCTGGAAGTCGGGCTTATTTGCATCGTGTTTAATAAATGTCTCATTTAGGCAGAATAAAGTACCAGTAACATTAGTGCTCTCAACTGACAAATTCCACATGCGGTTGGAGGTGTTGGTATGGAATATTATTTAGCACTATAAAACATTGAGAGAACATTTTTATGATATTATTAAAAAGCATGCCAAATAATCATGATGTAATCATTACTATGTAATCGTCATAATGTAAACATCACAATGTTTAATGCACCTTATGTTAGCCTCTAGGTTTTTGTTAGCTATTTAATGTTAGCCCCGGTTATATGAATAACCACTTTTATTAGTGTTGCAGCTTATCACTATGTTGAAAGACAAATATATTATCAACCCTCTAGCCAGACAATGTGCAACATGTTGAAGCTGCCAAGGTTTGCTACAGAAGGGAAGGGATTCGCCTGAGTTCACCAAAAGTTCATGGCTGAGTATTTTAATAAACCAAGTACAGACGGTCACGCCACAATTAATTTCAGCCGTGGGACCAAACAGCCAAAGAAATGATTGACATACTTATCATCTAGGGGTGTGGATCAAGGGAGAAAACAACGATGGTCAATGGTTGAGGGAAAGATGATTCTTACATGATGAGATATTGTTAAATGATAATAAAATGTATAAAATTAGTGTAAAACAGTATTGGACACACTTGCAAGTGCCCAGCCTTGGGTGTAACCCTATTGTTGCAATAAATACTGAATTTGGATCTATAAAAGCGGCTTCTGACTCCTGATTTGACAGGGAAGGAAAAACCACAACATTGGCTCGATTTATTCATTTATTCTGTTACATGCAGGGGCACAATGTTTCGTGGCATCCCAGAGTGATACTTTATCATTTCCTATGTCATCTTTCACCATTAACATTTGTAAATATTGTAAATAAAGTTATTCGTACTTAGCTTATGAACTAAGGTGTCTGTATGTTCAAAATGGTTGAATCGCTTGAGAAGGAGCCATGTTGCTATGACAGAATAATAATAAATTTTGTGAAAAAAGAAACAAAAGCAGCATTTACATATAAGTAGCTGACTGGCTAAAATATATAAAATTAAAAAACAGTTTTGGTCACATTGCTAGCTATTGACACTGTGCTTCTCCCATTACAACAATCATCATCCGTCACTGGCCTAGACCAGTTGGGGGTTAAAGGCCTTGCTAGAGGACTTAGGGATAAATCACTCTGTCAATCCTGGCATTTGAACAAGGATCCTTCTGGTCACTGGTAGTGTCCTAACCCACTGAGCCACACAGTTACCCCATATATGGATATGGCACATAGAGTACCCATCCCCATTAGCAATTTTTTTTACTAGGAGCGTTTTCTGAGTGTTACGAGTAAGGTATGGAAATGTTCCACTACTACAATTAAGACTAAAACATAAAAATAGACACTGTCGCTTTATACATCAAAGATCATGGGTTTAAGGCTTGGTCACATGTTTGTAATAGGCATACACTTATAGGTCAGGTCCGGATGGCAAGCATACACTGGTACAGTGCGTTGCCACACCCACCACACAAGAAAACTCCTTGGGATCCCAGTTGGCAAGCCAACATACGGTCCAGTCCCACCTTCCGGAAATGACCGTCTATCTGCCACAGCCAGGTGTTACGTGGGTGTTCCCTTGGCTGGTCCAGTCTCTTGGGTGCTCAGCAATGAGGCAAGAAGGGTCACCTGCAGGGAACTGAATTGCGTGACATGGCTGTAGTGCCATAACTGCATGACGCTCACTCAGAACACAAAGTCAAACCAGAAGTACCCAAGGATTCTCTGAAGAGACACTTATACTGTAGCACTGTTACAAAATAATATTTTATTTTAAAGCATTGTTCAGCATTTGTTGCTTTGTAAGGATGTTTGGGTGATAATATTATCATGCTGACGTTCTCTGCCAACTTTGATGTTGCATAAAAGTTCTGGGAATGTTCCCTGTTAACTGGGATTGTACTTATTTCCAACTAATATCATCAAGCCATGTTTTACCTAGTGTTCACTCCATTAAGGATTGGATAACGTGAATTAGTTAGTAATGAGCCTCGATTTATGTATTTAGTGTATCAGTGTATTAGTGTGCCTGAATATTCTGATACACTTATACCTATCATTCAACTATTTCCAGGTTACATCTCATTAATAAGTTAAAATACTTTGAAAATAATTTATAATGATATAATGATAGGAAACATGAAGTGCAACACCTTTAAAGCATGCTACGGATGACATTGTTTAACTGTTCTGATGTATTTGACTGCTGTTATTGTATCTGTTGCTCCTATATGGCTTTCCTCATGTTCCACACCTATGACACATAATGAGCTAATTAGCATGAGTGCTGAGGTTCCAGTCACCCCATCCCATTGCTATACGCTTGGCCCCGCCTGCCTCTCCTTGCCTTATCTGCCACTTTCATCTCACATTTTTCTCTCTCTGGCTCTTGATTTCTCGTTCATTCTGTTTATTTGCTTGTCGCTGTGTCAGACTGAGATTTCCAACGGCAGCGGCATAGACATAAAGCAGGCTTGGCAGCCGGCGCTGAGACGCAATTGGCTGGGAAACTCTTGCCAAGTTTCAGCACGAGTTCCCTCTGCAGATTCAACCATGCATCTGTGAAACTGCGAGAAAATTATGCATTTTTCATTTTTACTTCTGCTACATTTTAACTCATAACACACTTAGGTCATAATAACTCCATGTGACATGCAGTGAAATTGCCACAATTGTAATAATTTAAAAGTAATATTTAAATATTGGTGTTACAAAAAATATTACCTGACTATATTGATGTAAGTATAGTACATAAGATTAAAATAATCAGGGCATGGATACCTGTTACGATTGCCGGTGAGCGGGTAATGCGCACGGGCAGGCAGACGGGCAGGAAGCAGGCGGAATAAGGGAAAAACGGGGTTTTAATAGGGAGCAGGATTGAACAGGAGAGACTACGGGTACTGACATCGACCAATGTCAATGACGGACAAGAAACTAAGGCAAGACATGGACTGAAATAGACAAGACTGGGCGAAAATAATCGGACACAGCTGGGCAAGATCAGGGAAGCACACGTGGATAATCAGGGGGCGTGGCACACACGAGGTTTGGATGAGCCGGGCGTGCCAATACCCTGGCAGATTCAGTTGCCCAGCACTTCTATAGGGGCCCCAAAATGTGGGGCCTGGACAAAAGTCTACTGCGGCCTCAGGTGATATTTTACCAGGGGGGCCTGAATTTCCAGCTATGCTCCTTGAAATAATGAAAGGCTTAAACATACATGTCATATTTTTGCAAGTAACAACTGCAAAACAATATTAATTTCATACCCACTATTTTTATATCCTGAAACTCAGTCTTAAGTGTCCACATTACATGATTTCATTATTATTTATTTTCAAAAGTTTTAAACTGAGTATGAATGTGTGAGTCAGGTTTTATTATGGTGACTGCTAGCAATGCCTTTTCTCCAGTATCTCTTCAGTTTGTTTGAATCGTACATTTGTGTGACAGTCCAGGCATTTCTGTGTCTATTACTTTCAGATGTGTTCACTTTGCTACTCGCCAACTAAATAAATCATGTTGCATGTAGCATTTGTTTCTGTGTATAATGGAGTGCCTGACAACATTATTAAATTAAGCACATGCAAAAAACAATTCAATAATTAATTGAATAGTTGTTGCTTTATCTGCTTCTACATAAGAGATAGGCAGTGGTGGTTATGCAAGAAGTACTGTAGCACACCTTCAGGGTGGTGGAGTCACTCGTTTGTAGAATTTGCATGTTTTCTACATGTTATGTAGGTTTCCTCCAGTTTCTCTGGTTTCCTCTGCAGTCCACAGACATGCGGGTGAATGAATTAGTGTTGCTAAATCGTCTGGAGCGCCTGTCCCCAGCCTCATGCGCTCTGCTTCCTGGGACAGCTTCCAGGCCACTTATGGAAAATAGATGGATAGATTTACATTATGGTTGGGGCCGTGGAAGATGGTTGCGTTCCACTTCATTTGGGTTCAGGTTTATGTCATTCCCAAGGAAGGTGGTCAACTTCAAGCATTTGACTGCGCTGTAACATCAGAGTCAAACTTGTCATCGGTGCTTGTTAAACTGCCCGGGCCAAGGATTGGCATTTCAGGCACTCGATAGCTATGGTGCTACAAGCTTCACAGTACGTTCAAACTGGCACATGATCTGCATCCAAAACAGTGGAGGAGCAGACCCCAGACACGAGGGTCTGCGGAATCGCCCAGATGGCAGGGAGGACCACACGCACTCTTCCATCATGCCAGGTAACTGTCTAGAATTGCCTAGATGTCTAGAACAGTGTTTTACGACAGCCCCAGCCCCCCATACACACACTTTTAATGGCCAAAATCAGCCCCCCCATTTTCTGCTTTGCTGGGCAAGAAATGTTGTAGGTCCTGAGCCTGCATCACTTAAGGAACACTGGTCTATAGCCCCCGTATGAGGTCCACCTATACACACCCGGTGTCCAGCAAGGGGCTCTCTATCTCACTACGCACCCTACACACACTCCCATTCAGCTTGTTAGACCGTCTGGTCTTTCTGTACAGTAGATCAGGTCCTTCAAGGACCTCTGTGTTCGTTTTCAGTACAGGTGAAATCTGATTTCCATTTCACTGTTTCTAAGAAGTATTACTGCAATAGCAGGTCATGTATATTAGGGACTAGCTGCAGTTCACAGAGTGCAGTTGCTGATTTTCCAGCTAACGGTTTGTGTTTGCTTAGCTGTCTCTCTTACACAAATTAGCTTACATAGATTGTAATTTCACTACTTTGTCCATTTATACAGCCGGGACAATTCAGGCTAAGCCCTCCGCTCCCTCTCTAGGATTAGAAGCTGCCAGATTTTGATGTCAAATTCCCTCACCACTGAAAACAGAGCAGACTATGTTAGAGCTCACAGAAAATGTGTCACTCACAGGACTAGCAGAAGATGTTTCACATGTTGTTGATATGGATGCAGCTAGACATTGGACCAAATTTCAACCACAAAGTCAGTAACTCAAGCCACAATCAGTGAAGGTTTTCCTCTTCACATTATACAGTTACAGTAAAATACATTTTAAGTTTCTTATGTTTAAGCACCTAATGTGCCTCATATACAAGGTACTGAAAGGCACTTAATCAAGGGGAAATATTAAACAAATGACAAATCACCCATTTAAGAAACATAAACATAAGTACATCAAAATAGCTACCTTTTACAGTAATTGGAGTTGAATTAATCAAAGACTATTTTAGGTATTTTCCTGAAAGTTCACTGTAGTTCTGCTGGCAAAGTGCCCACAAATGATCAGTGCTAGCTGCTAGTGTAGCTTTGGCATTTCCAGCCATTTTATTCCAGAACAACTTTGTGGGTTCAAGGCCAGGTGATTGTTCAGGGCATAATATCACCCCGTACTTTCCACCATTTTCCATCTGCTTCAAATGGTTCTGATGTGTCATTGACACTGACGTCAGTGCCTGGAGTTAAAGAAAAATGCTAAAACCTAAAAATTTTTGACTGGCATTGTACATAGTTTCCAAAGGCCTAAATGAATGCAATTTATGAGATTTAGCAGGGAAGCAAGTTCTTGATCCTTTTGCAATGAAAAAACACATTTGAGCCTGTAAAAACATGCAAACTCCCTGTCAGCCTCAGCCCCCAGACAAAGGCTCCCTCTACATGACCTCCCTCAATGTGTGTAGTCGCCCACCCTGTTAAGGTCATTCTCACGGCTGTATGGATGAATGGGGAAATATTACTGGGACTTATCATAAGCATCTTGTTTAATTCAGGTGCTTCTAGACAGTGAAGGTGTTTGAGTTCTGTTAATTAATGTTAATTGACCTCTTTTTAGGTCCCAGCAACACAACAGTGTCAATCTTTTCATACAAGTGGAAATTATTTAATAATTTTCAAGTAGTAATTGTAAACTTATCACTTTAATAAATCAGGCAAGTATACATTTTATAATTTTACTCAAAAGGGTTTTTACTAGTCAGTTTTGAAGAATTGCAACGTTTATCACAGGAATTTCTTCAAGGCCTGACACAAACCCGGTCAGGAGCCCCCCTACATTGTCTGTGAAAAAACAAATCAAAAATTTTCTTAGTGTATCAACAAGAAATTTGCACCCTCTTGTTAACAGAAGAGCGGCTGATGCAGGTGGGCACTGCAGCGTTTGACGCGTGGCACGTCTCCCTGGCCATCAGGAGCCACCCAGCCTCGCTCGCATCTCCTCCAGCTCCCGCTCAGATGCCGGAAAAGTGGGGAAAACCGTCAAGGGGATGGCAGACCTGCTTTACCCTCAGCAAGCGGGATCCTCTGGAAGCAGAGGAGGCTGGCGCTGGCTTTACCTTTGCCCCTGTCCCATGAATCTGTGCGTGACTGAGGCAGCAAGGCACGCATGGTGAGACATGTGTGACACATCCAAAGGGGGTTTTCCGAAGGCCCATTCAGAGGCATCACTGCAGGAGTACAGTAACAATCAGATGCTGGTTCGCAGGGTCCCCCCTCTGAATGACGGGCTGCATCCTTGCATGCCGGAGAAGGAACTCTTTGCTCATGTCAATGTGTAATTAACAAAGGGGTATTTTTGTAAATATCTAAACATAATGTTGTGAGCTTGTCATGTCTTGCCTATACAGTAGCTGCTAAGCAAAGACCTTGGGTTCTGCAGGAATCTTTACTCCGAGCCCAAGATTTGATGTGGCAGAATTTTAATGAGAATAAACACTCATATAAACAGATCTTCCATAGCTGCTTGTCTTGTGCAGGGTGATGGGGTTCTGCAGCCAATCCTGGAAGGTACGGGCACAAGCCAGAGAACAACCCACCTTCACATGTTTTTGTTGTGTGTGTGTATGTGTGTCGGGATGGGGTGGGGGGGGTGGGGTTGAAGGAAACTCCACATATGCAGAGCCGGGGGCAGAGACAGGCAACCATGCTAGCTACTGCACCACCCTAAACTGGTGCCCTGCTTATGCTGACAATGAAACATGCCACAGTTCTGATCTATATTATTGTTTGGAGATGGGGGTTGCATATGCTTACAATTTTTATGTAGAAAATGACATGACCTAATGTGATCTTTGACTTTCCTGAGGATGTAGTGATATAAAGTGGCTGGTTTGTAACTCTGTCTCTCTCTGTCGCTGCAGGTATAATTCTGGGCTCAGATCTGGGGGTGCATTCCTGACCTAAGGCCCAGTGCTTATGATGTTCATCATGATATTGAGGACACTGATCTGATCCTGCCCCATATCATTTACACTCTCAGGACAGGTATTCACCATGTTTTACACCTTACACCTATTGCAAAGAAAACTTTGCTTCAGACTCATAATTGAATTTACATGCGATATGTTGCCCTGCTCTGTTCTTTGTGTCACCACTTTCCACCACTAGATGGCAGTGGAATGCGCGCGGCTGAGCGCACTTCATCTGCAGCGAATACATCGGGAACTGGCTCACCCCTTAGTGTATCCAGTGACTGCACTGCATCAACGTATTTCATTACATAAGACATTTGAAAAAAAAATGTGTAGTAAATATTTAATTGTGTAATAAATGCGTAATAAATTGCATAATAAATATTTAATTGATATAAAGTGCTAACTTCATAAGTACAGGAAACTGGCTTACATAAAACTCTTTTTGTTCCAAGATCTATGCTTTACCCATATAAAAACATTGATTCGTTCTTTTTGCCATATGGCCTTAGAACCCAGGTATGAATGTGAGTTCTCCATGTTTGCTCTAGCTACCGATGCCAGGGTGCGTTCACCACAAGCCTGGAATGACACTTTACCACAGACAGATACTGTAAAGGCAATATAAACACCGTGTCTGGATAGTCTACAGTATGTGGAATCTGAGAAGACCTATTGTTCTTCTAATGAACTAAACTTCAAAGACTTTGTATGTGATTAGAAACAGCTGTATGTTCTTCACAGTATAAGAGTACAGTATAAGGCCATCGTTGTCACTGTCTCAGTAAGTCTTCATCATGTGAAAAAGAACGTACACACCTCTTTCATCTCTAAGGTCTTACGAATCAGAAAATAATTAAAAAAAAAATCATCTGGTCCTTAACAGGTCTTAAAATTGAATAAATACAACCTCAGATGAACAACGACACATATATCACACCGTGTCATTATTTATTTAACAAATAGCAAGTCAAAATGCAGGAACAGTGTGTGAAAACTTACACCCTTACTGCTTCCACAGGAATTTAGAGGGCAAGTAGCAGCCAAGTGCTGCTAATCAAATGCACTTGATTAATTGATCATCCACAAGTGTGACCACTTCAATAAAAGCAGCAGTTTTGGCAGTTTACTGGTCTGGAACATTTAGGTGTGTTTTAACACAATGGCAAGGAGGAGCAATCTTTACTGCCCATCAATCTAGGAGGGGTTACAAGGCCACTTCCAAGCAATTTGAAGTCCATCATTCTACAGTGAAAAAGGTTATTCACAAGTGGAAAATATTCAAGACAAATCTTCAAAGGAGTGGATTTCCCAGGAAATTCACCCCAAGGTCAGACCGTGCAGTGCTCAGAGAAACTGCAAAAAACCCAAGAGCTACATCTCAGACTCTTCAGGCCTCAGAATGTTAAATGTTAATGTTCGTAACAGTACAATTAGAAAAAGACTGAACAAGTATGGCTTGTTCGGAAGGGTTGCTAGGAGAAAGCCTTTTCTTTCTCAAATGGACAAGGCATAAAAGCTTAGATTTGCAAAGCTGCATCTGAACAAACCACAAGACCTCTGGAATAATGTCCTTTGGACAGACAAATCCAAAGTGGAGATGTCTGGCTGTTATGCACAGCAGCACATTTGGTGAAAACCAAATGAAACAAATCAGCACGAACATGCCAGCTGTCAGGCACGGTGGCGGAGGTGTGACAAGCAAACCATCAAATCTACAACAGAATGGCTGAAAATGAACAGAATCATGGTAAGAACCTAGTGATTTTTTTTTATTTATTTTTTTTATGTCGTGTTACGTAAAGCCATATAACTGTAAGAGGATGTACTTTCGTTTTTGCATGTCGCTGTATATAGACAACTTCTTGTGCATAATTAAACTTCTCGGATTTCATTCATAACACTTTTTTTTAGCTGGTATGGCACATGGCCATATCCAACGTACACTATAAATTAATTAATGTGGGTCTATTCCATGTGTCAATATAAATTGTTAAAATTCCTTATTTTGTGTTAATATATTTCCCAAAAATAAAAATATAAACATTTTGGGGTGGCATGGTGGTGCAGTGGTTAGCACTATTGCCTCACACCTCTGGGTCCTGGGTTCGAGTCTCCGCCTGGGTCACACGCGTGTGGAGTTTGCATGTTCTCCCCATGTCGTCGTGGGGTTTCCTCTGGTTACTCCAGTTTCCCCCTACAGTCCAAAAACATGCTGAGGCTAATTGGAGTTGCTAAATTGCCCGTAGGAGTGCATGTGTGACTGAATGGTGTGTGAATGTGCCCTGCAATGGGCTGGCCCCCCATCCTGGGTTGTTCCTTGCCTCGTGCCCATTGCTTCTGGGATAGGCTCCGGACCCCCCTGCGACCGAGTAGGATAAGCGGTTTGGAAAATGGATGGATGACCCTTTGGATGGATGGATATTAACATTTTACACATTCTCATGACAGATATCATTAGAGTGCATAAATGTCCTTAGTACTGGAGTCTGCATAATATTGTCTTTTATCTAAGGGTAACTTTGTAAAACTCTTGTACTCTGTCATCTGGTCCGTCTTTATAGACCATTCCTTCCATTTTTTTACTGGTGGTTAATCCAAATAAACCTCCTTTCTCTTATGCTTTAGTCGATTTAAACGTTTTCCGGGGCTGGTTAATCTTTTGAAGCAAACCTCTGCTGTTTGTCAGCCAGTTAGTCTATTTCAGGGTTCCTCAATGCTGGTCCTGAAGGGCCAATCTGCAACATAGCTACTATACCTGGCTATTAGCTGTTGAGCTGAATAAGGTGTGTTTGAGAAGGGAAATCTGCAAACTGTGGTGCAGGGCATCCCTCCAGGACCGGAATTGGGACACCCAGGACTAAAAAAAATCCTTTTCTCTTTTATCTTTTTGTTGGATTACCAGCACAAACCTTCCCTTTCTTATGTTTAAACAATTTAAACCTTCTGTATGGGCTGGATGGTTTATGTAAATGTAGCACGTATCTAGAGTTGGGGGGTTGAATTCCTTGGCAAACAGAGTAATGTTATCATTGTTCAGCGATGCCCTGAGCCCCAAAAACTGCTCCAGGGCTGCTGGAGGTTGGCTGACCCTGCCCTTTGGCCCCATGCTGTCCTCTATTGTAGGTCACTTTAGACAAAAGAAATGTAAATGTGAGCTGGTATTTCCCTGCCTTAGGTCTGGCTGGTCCCCAATAGCAGGATAAGCAGTAGGACCATCGTGTACTAGGAGGGATTCTGGTTTTAGGGATATATCGAGAGACACCCAAACTCAAGACACAGGCCAGCATATCTTCTAAGTATCTGAAGTCTCAATGTGTTTTTGGACCTCATTTGAAATGTTCCCCGGAAGCCTGATGCCGGTGTGCCAATACCCAGTTACGAATAAGTGGCACGAAGAAAGAAAATGTAAAAAAATACATGTACAACCAGATCACGACATTTACCTTAACCTCACCGTGTCCTTTTAAAGGTAAAGTGTGGTCACGGTGCACTTTTGTGGGATGTTGTTTTCTGGGAGTTGGAGATCCCCTGGCAGAGGAGCAATTCAAAATTAGTGCACTAAAGGCTGCATAGCTTAAATTAGACAAGTCAATTTAGCTAATTTAAGCTGGCTGGTATATAAAGTACTCGGTTGCCCTGGCAGACACATGCAAGCAGCTGATGGTCAGGCTGCTCTATAAACCGCCAAACACAGCAGGTCACAGACAGCATGGAAAGCGTGAGGAACAGCACATCTATGAGTCAGAGCAAAATGCATCGTCATTTGCAATTGCGAACAAGTACTGCTGTTCTGTGGAAACAAGTTTGTCACAGAACTGGACAAACACAGAAATACCTAATGGAAAATGAAGGAGAAAGCTGTGAAAAGTTGTGAAAAGAATGGCATGTTTGCTAAAGCAAATTGAGATGCTTGATGTGTCTTTGAGACGCTGGCGGATTTCGCACAAGCAATCTCGACCCTTTGGTGGTACATTTTACTTGACGGGGCACAAATAACATAGTATTACACTATCACATGTATTAATTCAGAGCAAACAAAGTCTTAGTTACATACTGATCTCGTTAATTCATTATTAATGAATCGTTATGCATGTTTTATCTCAAGCAGTTATTATATTTGTTACTACAACTCAATTCCATAAATCTTTGAACTACTGAAGGAACAAGTCATGAATAACAGAAGTTACATACTGATCTCATATTTGTTCATCATTAATGAATCAATGCATCGTTTATCTCAAGTATCAACTATATTAGTTTGTGATTTTTTTCATAATTTGTGTTTTAGTAGAAACTGAGTTATTAAATACTTAAGTTTAATTATTTGTACCCCATTGAGTAGAGTGCTACCCCTTTTGGTCTCTGGGGATTCTGGGGCGTCCCTCTTTACACAAAGATTTAATAAGTTAATGAAAGAAGATCTAAAGGATAAGTAAAGGCCCAAGTCTTACAGTATATATGGAGAACATTTATCCAAATGAATGATTTAAAGGGGAAGTACGCCATAAAAAAATCATCATAATCTCTTGGTACAGACAGTTTGGTCTGTGTGTGGTTATTTCACAATATGGCAGCTAGACGGCACTCAGTATCACCTCACATACATCGGGAAAGCGGGAGTTGAACTTGTGCCACTGGAAGAGTGACAAGTACATCAGTAATGCTTTAAAAAGCAAGCAATACAAGTTGCATTAATAAAAATACTGAGAGAATTAACATGCCTTTTTGTTTACCAGGGATGGGGTTGTGCATGGAGAAGATTGGAGAGCACTGCAAACTCCTGTCCAAATCTTGTATATGAACAAGATCATCATAAAGAGGGTCTTCTCCCTTACTTTTGGCCACAGTAAGTGAATTTTTATGGAAATATTCTGGTTCATTCAATCAAAGTCTGAGCTAATGGCCTTATTTGTTAACACAACTGATGTGCTGGAAAAATACTGAGACTCTATGATTAGAAACTTTGATGAGTATCTGGATGCAAGACAGAAGGACAACAGACATTTTAAAAAATAAGCATCGCAGGCAAATGCTGGGGGAAGCGTGGGAAAGAAGGCAAATCTGGGCGACATTTTGCAGGAAAGCAGGATGGAAAATGTCTTTGGTGTGACAGGCTCCGCGATAAAGCCGCTTGTGAAAGACGGCAGAGTAGAAGCCACTAAAGAACAGTAAAATTAATGTGTGTGAGAACCCCAGAGAAAGCAAATACTTCTAGAGAAATTCTCTGTAGTTTAGGCCCTATGAAGAGAAGCCAAAAGTAGAATAAATGATTATTGCAAAGAATGTTAGCATTTACTATGAAAACGTAATATCAGATTTTAAAAATGAATCTCATCATGAAAATGTAAAAGCGGAGGACCACAGGAGAACTAAAGATTTTTGGAATTGTGTTCCATCTACACTTTGTTTTAACTGACAGCTTTAAATTGGCAGTGAACATGTGCCATTCAACGCTGTAGTTACTGTCCCAAAGATGCTGACCTAATGTCAGCTCATAACTGTGGGAAGATCATCAATTGTAGGCATCCTATATGCAATGCTGAAGGAACTAGACCTGCTCATGGTGACTCTCATTCTTCATTATCCACAAGGGGTTCATTTTACCCATCGTTTTTCTGGAGTGATTATGAAGAGTCCTTTTTATTCTGGCATAGCCTAAATATTTACCTGTTTCTTATGCTATTAATTCTGACTCATAATTTTCTGTCTGCATAATCATTGTGGGGAAGACTTTTAAGGGAAATCTGTCTGCATTGTAGGAGATGGTGTTTTCGCTCAGTGGTTGGCACCGGTGTCTCCCACATCCAGGGCTGTGGTCATAAATCTCATGTGAGGTTCAAGTGGGTAGTGGGTATGTATACATTACATTTACATTTTATACATTTCAAGTGAGCCAAGCAGCACATTGCAAACATACATGGTGTATCTCAGGAGGCGCCCCACTTCTTTCCACAGGCCCAAGAAATGACTTTTAGGTTTTACCCATAGTATCTGAATGTGTGTTCTACCGTAAATGGACGTCCCATCCAGGATCTGCCCCACTTTCCAGCATGTGCATCCTGGAATAAGCCCCAGATGCACCTTAGCTCCGTACTAGTTAGGCAGTTATGCGAAATGGATGGATGACTATTTAAAAACCCCCCCGCGACCCAGTAGGATAAGCGGTTCGGAAAATGGATGGATGGACTATTTAAAATTTTCATTTGTATCAAAAATATATTTTCATAATTGTCATAGTTTATTGGTATTAACACAAATGTTTTAAAATCTTCTAAAGGTGATGCTGCTGACAAGATTATGCTGCTCTGAGTAACGCTGAACATGACCAAGACGCGTCTATTTGTGCCACCATAAACATGGATGAAATGGATCCTCGTCAAGTTTTCTGCTCTCCGATATTCGCTACATAACTTTGTGCAAAAGCATCTGCCAAATAAATACATTATCTTATCTTAATCCTTTTTCCACAAGATGAGTAAATAGAATGCCTACTTGTTTCATTTTAATTTTTAAACGTAAAAGTACCTCAATTACTGAAAACTTTATTTTTTTGGATGCTCCAGTACTTGCTTATTATTTGTGACCCATCACCACGAAATGAGCCTCTCCATGGCTGCATAAGGCACAAGGCTGGGGTACACCCTGGACTGGATGCCAGTTCGCTACAGGGCACAAGACTGGGTTACGCCCTGGATGGGATGCCAGTCCATCACGCTTATGGGAGTTTTACCTACACAAAAATGTTCAGAGGGCAGAAGGAAAAATGATTGGCTCTGAGCAAAAACCAATCAGAGGAGGAGGATCCAAGCAACTACAGAAGGCGGGACCAACCAATCAGATGTCTTGGTGCCCCTCCTCTAGTTGCTTGGACCCACCTCCTTTACAATGTGATTGGTTATCTCTCTGAATCAATCATTTTTCCTTATGCCCTCAGAACATTTTTGTGTTAATAAAACTCACAGGGACGCAGGGACGCTAATGGATGAGATGCCAGATCATCGCAGGACACAATGCTGGGGTACACCCTGGGTGGGATCCTGCCCTCACTGGGCACCCTAAGGCACAAAATCACTCTCTGCCAATTTCCAGACATCTGTTTTCCTAAGTGCATGTTTTTGGACTGCAAGAGAAATTACTTGGAGTACGCAAAAGAAACCAAAACAGCAGCAAAACAGACGCACACACACACAGACACATATTCATATCTTTGTGGGGACCGTCTATTCATTTTTATGGGGAAAAACTCCAATCACACCTATAACAACCTTAACCCTTACCCAGCCCTATCCTTAACCATGAGAAACTAGACAAAATACAAGAGCGTTTTTAGTTTTTTGATTGCATTCACAGAGTTTTATAAAACTGAGTTTTCCCTTGTAGGGACTGAAAAAAATGCACCAGACCACACACACAGTAGTTGAGGGATTCAAACCCAGTAGCTGTGAAACAGCAATGCAATGCACTGAAATCAAGACAGATACTATGTAACAAATAATAAAAGATTCTAATGACAAAGTAAAATATTTCTACCTCTCATTCCCATTAACTTAATTATCTCTGGTTCTACATTGACTGAAATTCTGTTTACTGAATTGTCATGCTTTTGTAAGTTTCTAACTCCTTTTTTGGATCTAGAATTGCTTCTCTAATGCAATATCACCACCATAGGTTCATGGGTATTTATTATTTAGTAGTCAGTAAAGGTAGCACACATAATCATGTCCAATATTCTTTTGAGAAAGTGCTTCCTGTCTAGTGGTCGATGGAAATAGCTGGCGACTTCACCCAAGTGTAGTAAAAATGAAATTTTCCATAATTATTTGTACAGATAGCATGATGACAGGAATAACATCTGGCATTGGCCTTGTACAGCTGTTCTTCTGGGAATATCCAGGATCTTTGCCGTGTGTATACATAGCACTCTTCTGGATTTACATAGGCTTTCTACTGTGTTTCGCTGTGAAAACATTTACCTGATTCATTGTTTGTCAGGTTGGCACAAGTAACTGTTGACTTGATGACAGACAGTTGACGCATTTTCTCATATCCTTTCCACACTTTGAGTTCAGTGGCACAAGTGCTTGAAGTTGGATTAAAGTTTGTCACGATCATTCAATGAATTACTGAATAGTAATCAGCAGATCAAATTAAGCTCACTTTCACGCTGTACTCTATTTGTGCAACCTTGTTGTTTTAAAGTTATAATCTACACTATAAAAAATGAGTATCTTCACATGACAGATATTGCTTATAAAGAAAAATGAAAGGATTGAGCAGTGAAAATCGATGGCGAGCTGACTAACCCCATCCTCTTTTTTTGTCTTTATTTCTTACAAACATCCAAGCAGGTTCACCACTGGAAAACAGAAAGTTTACTGAAAAACCAATAGTCTGTATAAATATATAAGCAAACACACACTTCCCATCTATTCAGTACTCATTGACTCTCAAAAGTAAGGTCAGTAGTAGCTGGACAACAAAACCTCGTTTTCATTATGTCACACATTAAAGTGAAAAAGTGACTGCATCGCATGTAAAAGTTTTTCTTTTTTTAACATGAAAATATGACTTTGTAATAATTTATTTAAAAATGGTAACACGACTTGAAGGGCACAAATAAAGTAGTAGTACACTCTTATTATTTAAGCAGAATTAAATGTTAGTGATGTACCGACCCCATGCACATTTGTCATTTATCAGTCATACCAGATCATGTACTTCATGCAGTTACTTGAGTAGTAAGTGAGTTACTAAGTTACTTGTTCTCCCTCAAGGAAAGTGCTAACAAAAAGTGATCAAACAGATCCTGGTCTTTACATAGCTGTTCATAGGTAAACTTTAGCGTAACCCTGATAGTCTTTCTGGACAGCAGAGATTTCCTGCTGGTGCACCTCCCACATAGATCTAATCTGTGCAGCCTTTAGGTCATCTTATGACATTTTTCGGTTCTTAGAGACCCTTTTCCACGGCTTGCATTATGTTTTTGGACTGAACTTGACAGGGTGTAATGGCCTGGACAAGTTGGCAGTTGTTTGAAATCTTCACCACTTGTAGCTGATCTTCCAGACAGTGGAATGGTCGATTTACTTTTGTCTGGAGATCTTTTTAAATTCCTTCCAAGACTCATAGGCATCGATAACCTTGTTTCTGAAGGCCTCAGGTTGCTCTTTTGATCTAGGCAGGCTGATACCATACACTTCAACAACAAAGAGCAAACCAAACTGTCTGAGGTTTAAAAAAGACTGGTTCCTCCAAGATCCCCTCTAATAATGTTCTAATTATTTGCACCCAATATTGTGCACCTAGGTCTAATTTTAGGTATTTCAAGTAGTGATAAATGTAGGTGTGGACTTGCAAGTTTTGCACATGCAAAACTTGCATTTGTGTTTGCTTAAATTACACAATGAACTACACAATATAAATGGTGCAAGATATTTGTTTTACCATCTTCCTCTATCAATACTGCTGAAATGAAGATCAAATATCTGTTCACATATGTTGAAAAAGTCAAAATGGTACATGGGGTGTACTTACTTTTCACATGACTGTATTTATATATACCTTTTACTGGTTCATTTTGTTTACTAGGTTGTGCATGGAGTGTGGGTTACTGTTGACATTTTTCAGAGAGAAAATAAACTTTTTTTTTAGGTTATGTGTTCTGGCACTGTTAACACACTCACATAAACCAAAACAAGGAAAACCTAAACTATATAGTATAATTCGAAACCGTAATCTCAGAAAGGCTGAGTCTGTGGGCTTCATTGACGTCAGCTACTTCCTGTTCACTATATGGGCATATGAACCAAGAAAATTATATCCTTAAGGGGACACTATTTAGGTAGCTCTCTCTACAGCCTGACAGCTTGCAGCATTGCGACTGACACAAAGCTAACCTTATGTGTTGCTCTATTGTGTATTACAGTTATGTTCACTGGGTTGTTCGGTGGCTCCATCACAGCTTTGATTCCTGCCCCCAGTTCTGTGGAGAGTTCATTCCTCATGTTTATTAGGTTTCCTCCAGGTACTCTGGTATCTTTCTGCAACCTAAATGCATGCAGTTAGACTGTATTGCCTGCAGGGTATGATTGTAGATCTGACTATGTGAATTGCAGTGCAGATGCTGGGTTCAAACCCTCAATTCTGGTCATGTGAGGGAATAAAGCGAACCAACTGGCCACCATGGAACTCCAAAATACAGTCGGGGCCACAAATATTTGGACACTGACACAACTTTTACTATTTTGCCTGTTTACTGAAATATATCCCAATTGAAGTTATACAATGGGCATGGACATATAGGGCAGACTCTCAGATTTCATTTTAGGGTATCCACATTCAAAATGGATGAAGGGTAATTGGACAATTCACTTAAAAGCTATTTCATATACAGGTGTGGGCAATTCGTTCTTTCATTATCAATTAAGCAGATAAAAGGCCTGGAGTTCATTTGAGGTGTCTTGTTTACATTTGGAAGATTGAGGTGTGAACATACAACATGTTGTCAAAGGAACTCAGTATGTAGGTGAAACAGGCCATCCCTAGGCTGCAAAAACAGAAAAAAAACTATTTGAGAAATTGCCACAACATCAGGAGTGGCAAAATGCACAGTTTGGTACATCCTGAGAAAGAAAGAAAGCTTTGGTGAACTCAGCAACGCAGATAACAACAGTGGTAGATGATTGCAGAATCATTTCCATGGTGAAGAGAAACCCCTTCATAACAGCCAACCAAGTGAATGACACTCTCCTGGAGGTTGGCGTATCAATATCCAAATCTACCATAAAGAGAAGACTGCATGGAAGCAAATACAGAGGGTTCACTGCAAGATGCAAGCCACTCATAAGCCTTAAGAATAGAAAGGCTAGTTTGGACTTTGCAGAAAAACATCTAAGAAAGGCAGTACAGTTCTGGAACAGGGTTCTTTGGACAGATGAAACCAAGATCAGAATGATGGAAAGAAAGAAGTATGGAGAAGGGCTGGAACAGCTTATGATCCAAAGAACACCGCATCATCTGTAAAACATGGTGGAGGCAGTGTCATGTGAAGTGAAATATTCTCGAATGGCCAAGTCAGTCACCTGATCTCAACCCCACTGAGCATGCATTTCACTTGCTAAAGGCTAAACTACAAAAATAAAGACCCTCAAACAAACAGCAACTGAAAGCTGCTGCAGTAAAGGCCTGGCAGAGCATTAAAAAGGAGGAAACCCAG
>JAODJX010004971.1:2891-18930 GCA_026776945.1 Isichthys henryi
TGTTCCGTAGGTGCACAGGCCGGACTGCCAATTGGCACTGTGTTATTCCCCGCTTGCCCTTGTTGTGAACTGCCCCCCCCCCCCTCCCCGATACATGTCTACTGGAGGTGGACCCCTGTCTCACTTTCCCTGTGACCCTGAAGGTGCCTGGTCACCGCTCATTATCGATCTTACAGATACTGTGGTAGCCCGGGAGCAGAAATGTGTGTGCTTTGAGCGTCCGTGTGGCGCTGGGGTCGAGTGGGGTGTGCTGGGGGACTCGAAGCCAGAGGTCGAACCTGAAGCCCCAGTAGAGCAGGCAGAGTTGGCCGCCACAGATGATGAGCTCTGGAGCACCCCCTGCTGGTGGGAGTCACCCCAATGACCCGATGCATCGAACATGGCTGCTGGTCTGGCATTGTGCATGAGTGCCGTCTTGTCCACTAGGTTGTTTTTATTTTTTGCAGCTACGTTTAGCAGTTAATTAGAATAGAAAACAGATTTTAAAAAGTGCCTTTTTAAAATGGAAGCTTGTCTGCGCTCCTGCGATCTGTAACGTAAGCTTCTCCTGCTGTTTATCCCACGCGGAACTTTGCCGAAAATCGCCCGAATCCCTGCCTCAGGCCTCTCGCTTGGTAATAAATCTCTAAAATTAGCACAACCAGCTATTTTTATGTATAATGCAGCATGGTTCTTTCCAGAATGAATGCTCACCGCATCCTGATTGACGACTGCACGGCGACCGGCGGGGGAGGGTTTCAGCTACAGTCGAGTCTAGCTCTCTCACCCAACCGACACACGATGCTTTTTTTGATGACAACAGAGCTAAAATAGAAACGGCCTTTTTAACTGCCAGTGAAGTATTTCCTTTTGCTGTGGAATGTTAATACAAGGAGTAAAGTGTGATGGCAAACTGGTTTTTGTTTTTCTTGTTTTCACTTCCCAGTCAATGACCTGGATCCATTTATTTATCATATATTACAGGCAGCATTTCCTGAATGGTCCCCTGGTTTAAATTTAATATTTGCCCTCAGGGTCAGATCGGCCCATTTGCTTGCCCCTCTGCCTGCTGTTTTAGCCTGTATGAAAATGCATGATGTGTCACATTAGCACCCTACTGAAGCTCTCTGCATGGCCCCATCCCCGTACGTTCCGAGCCTGAACCGGCAGGCTTCCTGCTCCCGAGGCGCTGTGGTTGCAGTCTTCGCCGTGTTCCTGACGTGCTCTGTACCTCTCCCCAGGTCTGACGGCATCGCCGCTGCCCCTAGCCGCTGTCTGAGCCGGTGGCTGCACTGACGGGCGATTCCTCTCGGCTCCCTCGCATGTCACGGTTCCTCAAACACGGACTCATGGAGCTGTAGCTTCCTGCTAGCTGACCTCCGGAGAGAGAGACGACGTGGGAAATAGTGCGAAGGACAGCGGCGGCGGGTGGGGGGGAACTATGTCGTCCAGCAGGAGCCAGAACCCACATGGGCTCAAGCAGATCGGCCTGGACCAGATCTGGGACGACCTGCGGGCAGGAATCCAGCAGGTCTACACCCGGCAGAGCATGGCCAAGTCCCGCTACATGGAGCTCTACACGTATCCTGCCAGGTCAGCCTGCCACAGAGGGGCGCTCTGTGCGGGACGCCATCCAGTTTCACTCATGCTATATGGTCTTTATGAAACGGAGTGTTTCTTTGACAAGCAAGGCCTGGTCTGTAATATGTCAGACTTCACGTGTGGCAAAACGGGGTCGTCCTAAGGTATCTCGTCTACTCAGGGTGATGCTCTGGGTGGTTTGAAACCCTGTGGACTCCCCATGCCACCCGAGGGGGTCATTATCATGTGGTGTAGTGTGCCTCGCTTAAGGCTGCCGAAAGGCATTCTGGGTACAACCACCTGCAGTCGTGGTGGGCAGTGTTGATGACCAGTAGCGTCAGTGGCTATGAACACAGTCTGGTTTATTACGATAAAGCTGAAAACATGCCTGGGATTTAATTCACGATTTATAAAAATGTAACAATGCACTTCGTCAGTGTGGGTGAAATGCTTTGTAAGTTTGACTAGGAACTAATGTTTAACAGATAAATCTCACAAAATACAGCTTAACATCACTTTACACGTAATACTGCAAAAAGAAAAACTCTAATCTTCGGTTGGCCCTCAAGTGACTGACCCTCGTGAAACTCTCCCTCTGTTCTGCCTGGGTGAATCACTGTTTGCTCAAAACCAACATCACCTGTGTCTTTAAAACATTTTTGCCCATAACTACTGTGGCTGCACACTACATTCTGCCTGCACAGTGACGCACAGTACTGTTGTAAGTGGGAGGTGGCATTTATTGATCTGGCTGTCAGTTCAGTGGCCCATGAAATTTAATTTGCAGTAATAGAGCAGATTTGCCATGGAGTGAGTTCTCTGTAAAACAGCTCTGAATATGGCTCTATTGTCATTTCATTCAGAACCATTTCAGAATATCTATAAATAAATTCCATGTTGTGCATTTTGCTTGGCTGTTCCCAGCTGGGTGACCTGAATTTGTGAATAAATCATTCCAGCTTTCCCCGAGGGCCTTGGGGTGTCTTGGTGCCTCTTCGCATTGTCGTTGCCCTTAATCCAGGTGCCAGGCATGTTTATAATTACTGCACCAGTGTGCACCAGTCCAACCAGGCCCGTGGGGCCGGGGCTCCTGCTTCCAAACCTTCCAAGAAGACCCCCACCCCAGGGGGGGCCCAGTTTGTAGGCCTGGAGCTCTACAAGCGACTCAAAGAATTCCTCAAGAACTACCTGACGAACCTTCTCAAGGTAACCGAGCTCGTCTCTCTCCCGGTGAAGTGTTTTATGAAGACTCATAGTTTTAAGCTAAGGGCTGTTTGCATTGTTCCCAGCATGTTACTGAAGGTTGAGCGTAAGTTCAGGTCAGCATGTCGCTGACTTCCTGTGAAAAGCTAGATTAGTACCTAGGAGGACTTCAGTCTACTCTGTACCCATCATGTTTCTTTTGTCTTTTGAATCTTAGTCTCAGCAGTCTAGTTTGAAGAACAGTTTTATACTGTCCGTGTTTCCTTAGTCTGAGAATGTTCATGAAAGTTGATTGGCTCTGTGGTGGACGTTCAGAAGCTCGTAGAATGAAGTCCCTTTAGACTCGTGCTGAGTCGCCCCACTTTTGTGGGAGGATGAGATTGTAGCCATGAACATTTGCGTCTGCAGGATGGGGAGGACCTGATGGACGAGAGCGTGCTCAAGTTCTACACGCAGCAGTGGGAGGACTACCGGTTCTCCAGCAAGGTGCTGAACGGCATCTGCGCCTATCTCAACCGCCACTGGGTCCGCCGTGAGTGCGACGAGGGCCGCAAGGGCATCTACGAGATCTACTCGGTAAGGCCAGTCACATGACCCAGTCTGCCACGCCACCTGTCATCACTTCCCCTCTTAAAGCCCCCGTGACATGGGACCTGCCCTCCTGTCTTTCAGCTTGCATTGGTAACATGGAGAGAGTGCTTATTCAGACCACTGAACAAACAGGTATGTCCCCCCCCCAACCCAGGCACTCTGAAGTGTTCAGTAATTAACACTGGTTGGCGTTACTGTGCCCAGTCAGTCACTTCCTAGTTTGACTGGGTAGCAATCGGATACCAAGTTGGTTGGACCAGTTGGAGATTAGCACCTCATGGTGGTCGCACCCATTTGGAGATGCAAACCCCTTTCTGGGCTATGACACAAAGGCTGGGTCCTGCTGTCTGGCCCCCCAGCTAAGACTCTTAACGTCAGTTAATTCAGTACAGGGGTGAAAATCCAAATGTAAAGTGTCTTTGGCTTAAAAGCATCATCCAAAGAATTGCTGCCTTCTAAGTCGCTGTGCCCTGAATGTCGCCGAACGGCACGGCAGGTGACGAACGCGGTGCTGAAGCTGATCGAGAAGGAGCGTAATGGCGAGCCCATCAACACACGGCTGGTCAGCGGGGTGGTGCAGTCCTACGGTGAGCATCGTCGTTGGCTGTCTGCGTGGCCGTGCTAATTGCTAACCGCTAACGTGCCGCCCTCCTTCAGTGGAGCTGGGCCTGAATGAAGACGACTCCTTCGCCAAGGGGCCCACTCTCTCCGTCTACAAGGAGTCCTTCGAGAGCCAGTTCCTGACCGACACCGAGCGGTTCTATACCAGGGAGAGCACCGAGTTCCTGCAGCAGAACCCGGTGACGGAGTACATGAAGAAGGTACTGCGCTGCAGACACAGTGACAGAATCAGAACCACCTTTACTGGCCAAGTTTGATTTAAACATACAGCCAAACCTCGGCTTGTGAGTAACTTGGTGTGCGAGTGTTTTTCAAGACAAGCAAAAATTTTGAATAAATTTTAACTTGATAAACGAGCGAGGTCTTGCAGTATGAGTATTATGTATACGCTTTGTATGCAGAGCGTCACGTGATCATAACTGAGCCGATGGTTCTTTTCTCTCTCTCACTGCAGGATTGTAGGTCTCCTATGTTCGGTCTCAGTCGGCATACCTCACTCGCATAGTCAAAAATTAGTAGAAAAGCACCACCCAGATAAGGGTGTAGCAGTGTGAGTGATGAATCTGTTTAACGACAATGCAATGTCCACATTTCCGCGAAATCGAAAAGGAGGCAAAGCGGCCGTCATTGGACAGGTTCCTTGTTAAAGTCACACAAAAAGAAAAAGATTCCAGTGAGCCAACAGATAGCAGTGATTCTGTTAGTTATAGTGAAAGTCGTCCTACAAAATAACCCTCCTCTTCTCCACTCTCGTCTTCCTCACACCATTCACGATTCTTTTCAAAGGTAAAGTGCAGGTTAATTTGTTTTATGTAGTTTTACTTTAGATTTTGCATTAATCAGTTTTATATGAATATTTCTGGGTTGTGGAACAAATCATCTGAGTTTCCATTATCTCTAATGGGAAAATTCCCTTGATATATGGGTACTTTGGATTACGAGCACGTTTCCAGAACGAATTATGCTCGCAAACCGAGGTTTTACTGTACTGAGAATCTCTCTTGGTGGCCATGTGTCAGGATAATGTTCCATTTACAAGAACAGTGGAACACTTGCTAAGGTCAGTAAAAATATTGCTAATTTATTGGCTTTATAACAAAAATTACTTAATTCATTTGTTTACAAAAATATACATCAGAATCACATCAGAAACAACCAGTAGTTTTAAGTAAAACATTAATTTTTGGCAGTAATAAACTGAAACCCACATTTATAGTTCTGTGAGAGCTGTTCTGAGTTAAATTAATTGACAAGCAGTCACATTGGGTGCTTTTTAATTAGTAACACGTTTGCAATAACATAAAACACATTTGTCTTTAGTATCCATTGGGAGCAATTAATAGCAGAATGGCAAAATAGAACTAAATGAGTGAGTCAAAAAAATTTGACAGTTAATAAAAAGAACATGTTTGTGTGGAAGATAAGCGGAGATGTTCAGTGGCCTTTTGTTACGAAAACAACCAATTTGCAACATTATTATAGAATTAAGCAAGCGTTCCAAGACTTTCTGGGAGTACTGTATATATACATGAAATTTTAGTCATGCTTTTTAAGCTAGACTGTGTGTCGAACATGGAATGGAATGAATGAATGAATGGTATTGGATGGTGAATGAATGAATAACCCTAACCCTAACCCCCCCCACACCGTGAAGGCGGAGGCACGCTTGCTGGAGGAACAGCGCCGGGTGCAGGTCTACCTCCATGAGAGCACACAGGACGACCTGGCCCGCAAGTGTGAGCAGGTGCTGATTGAGAAGCACCTGGAGATTTTCCACACGGAGTTCCAGAACCTGCTGGATGCCGACAAGAATGAGGGTGAGGCCGGCTGCCCGGGCTGCCTTGGGCCCTGCTGCTGTACCTTTGAACAGAGTACCGCGTCCTGAATTTCTCCACCTGGTACTACGAGTGTGACCCTCCATGCTGTTCCGCTCCTTCTCTCTGCCCCACAGACCTTGGCCGCATGTACAACCTGGTCTCTCGGATAACTGATGGCCTGGGCGAGCTGAAGAAGCTTCTGGAAACGCACATCCATAACCAGGGTCTGGCCGCTATCGAGAAATGTGGGGAGGCTGCTCTCAACGTAAGTCTGTCCCCAGGGTGCCTGAACCCCCCTGATGAGCTGTCTGTTAACCCTCAATGCATAAGGGGTTGAGGAATAAACGAATAAATCATTAAACTTCTCTGGCTGAACACACGTTAGTGTTTCTCCCTGTGTTGCGCCTCCCTGTCTAGACCTGAGTCGTGTGGCTTAATGCCGGACCGTATCTCTCCACACGGCCTTGCTTGTTCGACTCCATCTGAACACCGTTATAAAGCACCAAGTTGCTACTACAGAATTTGCCAGGCTTGGTCCTTAGTCAGGCATGGCAGTTTCACGTTTTTCGGTTTGTCATGAGCTGAATCTGTACGTACAGAAGGGTTAGATCCCCAGGGTACAGCGGCCACACCATGAATCTCCCTGTGGATGCCTCTGGGTTCTCTGTAGGAGCGGATTTCCTTGGGCTGTGTGTTTGGTTCAGTGTTTTCTTCTTTCCTCTAGACACAACGAAATATCTTCGGTATGGAGCGTGTGCTAATCTGGAGTGTCACGGTTTGTAAGCGCTTTGTAGCTGATGTTACCGTCCCGCTACAGCGCGATCTACATGCTGTGTGTGCTACAGCGCCCTCTACCCCTCTGTCCCCGTCCTGTGCGGATGCATCACGGTGCCTGAGTGTTGAGGTCCGTCCCACATGAGTAGGGAGAAGGAGAAGCCTTAAGAGGGCGACAGACCCTCGTGTGCAGGAGCCTGGACCCGGAGCAGTAACTCAGCTCTCTGACGCGATTCTCTGACTGGCTTCTCCCCTCTGTGCTGATTTTCATAGTTATGTTCTAATCAGTGCGCCTGCTGGAATGTGGAGGATATTGAGTCTTCCTTCTCGAAAATAATGACTCTGTCAGATTACCCTCGCGAGGGAGGGGCCTTCCCGGCTTGTAATTAAAACAGCGAGTCGGTCAGGGGCTCCAGGTCGTCGAGGTTTCCCGGAAATTCCCCACGGGGATGAATCTAGTTCTTCTGTCCCATAGGCTTTGGTTTTATTCAGCGTTTTATTTGTGCACAGGATCCTAAAATGTATGTTCAGACCATCTTGGACGTCCATAAGAAGTACAACGCCCTCGTGATGTCAGCGTTCAACAACGATGCCGGCTTCGTGGCTGCCCTGGACAAGGTGCGTTAGTGTCCGCCCCCCCATGGGGGGTGACCTTCATCCTTGCTGCTCCTACCGTCCAGCCCCTGCCGTGGGTGTCGCCCTGGTCTCGCCACTCTTAACGCCCGCCCCCCCGCCTGGCTTCCCATCTGCTCAGGCCTGCGGACGCTTCATCAACAACAATGCCGTGACCAGGATGGCACAGTCTTCCAGCAAGTCCCCGGAGCTGTTAGCCAGATACTGTGACTCGCTGCTGAAGAAGAGGTGAGACTCAAATGGGAAGCGACCCCACGCTCACGCTGAATGCAGACCCGCAGTGCTGCCGGCCGCAGGCAGCCTCCACTCCTTCCGCCCAGGGGCAGGCTATTTAAACCCCCCCTATCAAATAAATAGCCATGTCTTAAACATCTGTCTAATTACATTTTTGCATCTGACAACTTTACTTTGATTGGTTTCTAAAGCTCCCATAGCCTGTTGGTGATTTACTATGGGGGGGGGGGTGTCTTTCCCAGTTCCAAGAACCCTGAAGAGGCTGAGCTGGAAGACACACTGAACCAGGTGGTGAGTTCCATGTTCTCCACCGCGTCCAGACCTGCAGCTTAGGAGAAGGCCCTGAAAAGGCTGCGCTCTCAGCCGTCTTTCTGCACGTTGGTTAACGCTGAAGCTGTGGGGGTGTATTAATAATGTTGCACCACACAGAAATGGCTCATGTGCTACTTGGACATTGGATTCTCACATTGTCATAATATACAGACACACACACCCATACCCACGTACCTTAGGAATGTCTTATGAGGGGAGGTTAGCTGAGCTGAATCTGTTCAGCCTTGAGCAAAGGAGACTAAGGGGGGACATGATCCAGGTATGTAAGATTCTAACAGGTCTGGATGCTGTTCAGCCAAATGGCTATTTCAATATTAGTTTAAATAATAGAACTCATGGCCATAAGTGGAAATTAGTGGGAGAACATTTTTAAATGAATTTGAGGAAGCACTTCCTTACACAGCGTGTAGAGTATGGAATACTCTTCCTGTTAGTGTAGCGCAAGCTAAAACCCTGGGTTTACATCAGAGCCAGATAAGATTTTAACAACTCTGAGCTATTAGTTAAGTTCTCCCCAAATGAGCTTGATGGGCTGAATGACTTCCTCTCGTTTGTAAATTTCTTATGTTCTATCTAAATGGGACCGTCCATTTATTTCTGTGCGAAAAACCCTAACCCCAATCACGACATCCTTAACCCCAACCCAGCCCTAAATGTGCCTTCTCTTGTGCGGGCTGCAAAAATAACAGGTTTTTATTGTGAGGTCATCATACATACATACATACATATTATATAATGTGCATGCGTGTGTGTATGTATGATGTGTTTATACACATACACACACACGCTGTAGGGCGCCTAGGGCAACCTTGCCTACTTGCCCTTTTCTTTCCTCTTCCATCCTCTTAGATGGTGGTTTTCAAATACATCGAGGACAAAGATGTTTTCCAGAAGTTCTACGCCAAGATGCTGGCGAAGCGGCTGGTTCACCAGAACAGCGCCAGTGACGACGCGGAGGCCAGCATGATCTCCAAACTGAAGGTGGCTCAGCTAAGCTCCTCCCCCTCAACCAGTGCCATTCCCACTCTTTACTCTCCCAGTTACAGGCTTCCAGTCTCACAATTCTTAGTCATCTGTTCCTGGTCATTATATAAATAGGTCAGCTGAGTACGCGGAATTTCTCAGGTTCTGTCTTAATGTTCTGTGTTCTCATTCTCTGTGACGTCCCTCTGGCCTCCTAAAGCCTCCTTCCTGAACATGAGTGTTCCTGTTCTGTTTTAGCAAGCCTGCGGCTTCGAGTATACATCCAAGCTTCAGCGCATGTTCCAGGATATCGGCGTCAGCAAGGACCTCAATGAGCAGTTCAAGAAGCACCTGTGTAACTCGGAGCCGCTGGATCGTAAGTAGCTCCACCCCCCCCACCGCTCAGTTACTGGAACGAATAAATTACCGTCCACACCAAAGGCAGCTGAGAGCAGTCATCATGGATCTCTATAATCCTCAGCAGCCCTTTGAACATGTTAATTACTTTTTGCCTAATTTCGTAATTAACTGGTGATTTGCAGCACAAGGATTAACTGAATAGAGATGTTATGGGGAAACAGCGCCCCCTGTGGAGGCCTTTCTACACTTTTTTTAATTTCCTGAAGATCTTGCTTATTTTACCTTCAGTGTGAGTGGTGATTATATTACCAGTACTGCCAGTAACTGGGTGATCAAGCAGATGATAGAGGAACTAAATCCATTCGCATTAATGCACGTTGAAAGTTAGCTTTGTGGCATGTGATGTGGGCTCGTGCCATGTGACCTTGAGGCCTAAAGGCCAATATAATGGAAAGCCGGTCATTAATGTCGCACTGTCTCACTAACTAATGCACGATGACCCAGTCCTGCAGGCTGGGCCCTGGCCTGTTGCAGAGCTCGGTCTCATGTCAGCGTCACGCTCTTATGTTGCAGTGGACTTCAGCACCCAGGTCCTGAGCTCGGGCTCCTGGCCCTTCCAGCAGTCCTGCACGTTCGCGCTGCCCTCCGAGGTGAGTCACCTGCACTCGGAGCTACTCGGCAGAGCCTCGCCTCACTTTGCCGGGGCTGTCACACCCCTCGACGAGGTGACCATCCCAGCATGTTAGTGTCACAGGTATAAGGACATCACTAGGGCGTGAAAAAACGACTCAGTCCTGATGGCATTATCTCCAGATGTATCTGTGTTGGTGGATGTGACAGTCGAAGGGCTCAGGCCTTGTTCCGGTCCCTTTCTGCGCGTCTGTCCTCCTGAGAGATGCCAGCCAGGTGCAGCTTTGTGACTTAGGGACTTAGGCTTAGGCAGCCGGCTGTGGGGCTCTCTAACTTCAGTGCTCCGTCCAGTTGGAGAGGAGCTACCAGAGATTCACGGCCTTCTACAGCAGCAGACACAGCGGCCGCAAGCTCACCTGGCTATACCACCTGTCCAAAGGCGAGCTGGTCACCAACTGCTTCAAGAACAGATACACGCTGCAGGTGGGTATTCAGTCGGGAGGGGGGGCTCTCTCTGCCTGCTGTGTTCAGTGCTGGTGTCATTGAGATAATGTGAGCCAGCGGGTACAGGTGACTGAACAGGGAGTGCGAACCCCGTTACCTCCTGGTGCTTCGGAGTGGGGCTGCTGTTCTCATGTTTCTCATGTGAGAGGCTGACTGAACCCGGTCCACAGGCGTCCACGTTCCAGATGGCCATCCTGCTGCAGTACAACACGGAGGACGTCTACAGCATGCGGCAGCTCACTGACAGCACACAGATCAAGGCGGTGCGTGCTGCCCAGGCCCTTCCTGGCAAAACCTCTTTGATTATCAGTGCTAGCAACTTAATATCTATTCCTGCATTAAGGGGAAACTTACAAAATGTACATCCATAATAATTGATGGCTTGGATCAGCTGTCAATAATTTCTCTCTTCTGTTCATCTTCACCCGAATGAGACTAACAAGACTTGTATTTCTTTTTATAGGATATATTAGTGCAGGTTTTGCAGATTTTGTTAAAATCTAAATTGCTGGTAAGTGCACAATAAATCTTGCACGTCAATACTGTTAATTCATCGTCCTGCAGCTGCCTATGCTTATCCGGCATTCAAACTTTAATCCGATGATTGAATGTTACGTACAGGTCCTGGAGGATGAGAATGCAAACGTAGATGAAGTCGATTTCAAGCCGGACACCTTGATAAAACTCTACCTGGGCTATAAAAAGTAAGTGATGATGCGCTTGAAAGGCGCCAGTGCCGTTTGTGGTGAGTCACGAGTTGTTGACCGCGTCCTGTGTCGTCCCGCGCAGCAAGAAGCTACGCGTCAACATCAACGTGCCGATGAAGACGGAGCAGAAGCAGGAACAGGAGACCACACACAAGAACATTGAGGAGGACCGCAAGCTCCTCATCCAGGTGTGAGAGCGATCGGCCACCGGCTGGCGGGCCCCTCACAGGGTGAGCGAGATGTACTCATGCCTGGGTCCTTCCACAGGCCGCCATCGTCAGGATTATGAAGATGAGGAAAGTCCTCAAGCACCAGCAGCTCCTGGCAGAGGTACTGAACCAGCTGTCGTCCAGGTTTAAACCCAGAGTCCCAGTCATTAAGGTGAGTATGAGTTCACCTGAGAAGGGCATTTCAGAACAAAATGGCCTCTTGAGTTTGTCTAAAACTGCCATATCTTTCAGAAATGCATCGACATCCTGATAGAAAAGGAGTACCTCGAGCGCGTTGATGGCGAGAAGGATACCTACAGCTACTTGGCCTAAATGCCCTCACGCCAACGTCGGAGTACCATGTGTCACACAGCTAGACGACGTTAGGTACATGTGCACAATGAGAAACCAGCTCGGCAGATCAGTCTCAGCGACTGTACTGCCCTCTACAGGCCGGATGACGGAAAAGCAGGAAGACGGCTGCCCTAAAGGCCTGTACAGACTGCTCAGGATAAATGTACCTTTTTTGACATGTAAATACAGATGCAGTACTTTGCCATCGCCAACATTAAACAAAATCAAAGCCCTCTGTGGAGGGGAAGGTCGCATGCTACTGCCTATCTCCTTTTAAAAGTTTAAGGAAAAATATGAATGGCTAGACTGCTGATTCACTGTAGCAGTTGCAGTAAAGAAAGAAAAAAAATGCAATGTGGGCAGCAGGTTTGGAGCAGAATGGTGACAGATGAAGCCGTCAGTCCTGCGTAATCTGCATTGTGACCGGCGACACAATTTGTATAGTGCATTTCATTTTCTAAATGTGTTAAATAAAATTAAGGTTTCTCTATGCGTTTTAAGGTGACATCAGCTTCCCACGTTTCTGAATACTGGGCCTTTTATTGCCCACATGCGTTGAGTTAAGAAGACGTGTGACTAAAAATCCAAGCAAGACTGAAAACGTTTACTTCTGTCTGATAGCAGTTACCACTCCTGTAGGAGGAGGAGAAAATTCTGCTGCAGAGAGGGATACACAATCACTGGTTCTCTCTATGAAGTATGTAGCCTGAACATTTCGTTTGGGGCTACAGCTTATGCGCCCAGTGCATGGAATCAGAACGACGCTGGTTCACATCTTACCATTTCATTCCAATGTTGGGCCCTTGAGCAAGGCCTTTACCCAAGCGCTCTCCTTTCTCAACTGCATGTTGCCTTGGCTAAAAGGGGATTTTTTTTATAGTGGACTTTGTGCATTGCTAATGGAATTTAGCCTTCGGTGGAAAAACAGTTGGGGCATCCAGACATGGCAGGCAGGGTGTTCGGCCGTGCCACATTTAGATTCAGAAAGCACTTACTCCTCCGTTTGTTAAAAATAATCCGGTCTGCTTTCAGAGGTGCGAGCAGCAGCACTGAGAGCTGCAGAGGACGAACATGCCGACCCCGTAGAGCTCCCACAATACTCAAACGCGGCAGAGTGTACGGTATCGCCTCAGTCGGAGTGACCATGTCGCCGTGCACACCTAAGGCCGTCTGGAGAGTCGCCGTCGGAAAAACAAGCAAGCGTCAGCAATCCAGTCTGAAGAGCATTTATTTTCCCCTCGTTGCTGTAAACAGGAATGAATGTTCAAGTATTGCAGATTTTGTTGAATGGTTCCATTACTGTGGCATCTCCAACACGCACCTCCCAAAATCTTAAAATGCAGGGATTTATAAACAGTGTGAAAGGCAGCGAAAGTAAACGATCACTTTTCATTTTGTATTACAACCCAAATCAGAATCCTACAAATTATCATTGTATCAAACAGTCTGTAATCCTTGTTGTCCTGTAAAAACACCCTGAAGTGTGCAAGGCCTTTGCTGGGAGGTAGACGGATTCATGGAATCTCCATTTCTCTTTCGATACCGACGTACTTGAGTGCATCTGCCTGGCTGTACCTGAAGCAGCAAATAAATGAAGAATCAGGCTCAGTTTCCCGAGCAGCAGCCCTCCACCCCACTTTGTTTTACTGATGCGTTTATGCCGATTTAGTTTGTTAGTCATTAAGCTATAGTTGTTAGTGTGTATTAGAAGGGAAGCTTTTGAAATTATATCAATCCAATCCAATCAAAAGTAACTACTGCTGTTCACTCCATGGATGATTTGGGGTAAAAAGCCCACACTTGCAAAACAATGTTTTTTTCCCCATCAGATGACCTTTCACAGAATTATTTTAATAATAATGCAATGGAGGCAGGCGCTTAAGGGGCAAACAGGATCCCACTCAGTGTTTCAGACCTGACACTATCGCCACGTTCCCAGTCTGCTTAAGCACTTAAAATGTATCTTTATGGAAGCAGTAATTACATGAGGCCAGCATGTGGCTCAGCGGGCTAAGCCTTAGTGCCTGTGATCGGAAGGTCATGGGTTCAAACCCAGCACCAGCTAGGAGCCAGTGCTCTCTATTTAGCCTCGATATGTCTGTGGGCACTTGAGTGAGGCCCTTAAACCCCAGCTCCTTGGCTGTTCTTCACTGCTAAGCTCAGTCTCGCTTACATGTGTAAAGACGGGATAGGCAAAAAGTACCTTCATCATTCACTGAACTATGGAGATATTACTGGAAAGCAGAAATATGAGCGGCTCCTGCGTAGCTGCAGAGAAAAAGCCACTTCACAGCCAATGTGTGACACTTGGACTCCAAGCAGAACACAGTGACCAAGCCCTGAGTGGAGCAGAACGTCCTCACAAGACTGTCTCCTTGCTGAACCAAAGCTATTTCTGAATTTTCTTTGATCGTTCAATCAGTTTCCCAAAGCCGAACCATTTGCTAAATATTTTTTCCCCTAAAATATCACCGTGTCCTTCGGGGTAGCCTGCTTAATCAGCTTCAAAGCCCGGAGAGTGTGGAGGTTCATACCATGGCAGAAGTCACACACATGGACACAGGCCTCACCTGTAATCAAAGAACAGCTCCTCGCCCGTCTGGATGGCTCTCTTGGCGAATATCCCTATTCTGTGATCTCCGTTCACCATCATGACTGAGAGAGACAGTGGGACAGTGTGAACGGGACGGCACAGACCCACATGCCACTCGCCGCTGGGACCGCAGGTGACCACAGCTCACCTTTTGCATAGCAGTTGGGGTTAACGGAATGGTTGGCGAACCTGATCTTGTTGCCCTTCCGCGTGGCGTCCACGACAAAGTCTGCAGCCGGGAAAATGTTATCGGGCGAGGGGATGCACAAGACTGCCTGGAATGTTCCAGAGAGTCAGAGAAAGGATTCTTACCGTTATTTAAATTAAATAGGAAGCTGCACATGTATTTATCGTAGACCTTCCCTCTACGGTCAGCTTCATCTTGGGAAATTATCTGTGTGATGAAAAACAAACATCAGACGACCACAGAAATACAGCCAGACCAAACCACCACCGGCGGTCTGCGGGACGGAGAGGCACAGATGTTTGTGCGCTACGGCAGCAGGTTGAGCTGAAACATTAGCCCATCGCAGGTCTAACGGCCTTCTAGATACACGTCCCCCTGCCACATTAATTGACTGCTGCAAACAAATGCGCCAGTTACTGGATACCTGCTGTGTTACTGGATCTGTCTGCATGGGACTTTGTTGGTCATGAACCCAGAGATAAGGTAAACATCAGTTCTGTAAGAAGTGCACTCAAAGGGACACTGAACCCAAACAGTCACGCTTATAAATGTCTGCCGTTTCATGTAAAGTAACGCAGAGGCTAAGAGGTCCCCAGGCAGGCAGAAGGTGGCTGAGAGGGCGGGCACCAGGTGGCGGTGGCCAGCTGAGCTCACCTCTCCGCAGTACTCAGAGATGAACTCATTCTTCTGCACGGGCTCCTTGATGAAGATCCCCCACCCTGCCACGTCAGATGGCGCCAACAGCAAATGCTACAGGGCAAAAGGGGGCAACTCAACGCTAGGCATGGGCCCCCCAGACTCAATCACCCACAAGGAATTTCCTGTAGCTTTCCATAAGGATACAGAAAGCGAGTATAGAGGATAAACTGGTCTTTAGAAGCTCCTACACCTAAAATTGCCCTCTGAAGGGCAGACCCCCCTAACCCCCCTGCCCCGGCTCACCTTCTTGGCGCCACGCTGGATGCTGCAGTTCTTGCAGGAGACGTTCTTGCTGTCCCAGTGCTCTGCGGCGCCGCAGGTGAGGCACAGGTCGGGGTCGCACTCGCGCACGGCCAGATAGCAGGGGCACTGTTTGGTGTTGCACTGCGCCTTGCAGCGGCAGCCCGGGAAGCGGTTCTGGCCTGCCACACCACAAGGAGGCGCAAGTGTTGAAGTGGCCAATTAAACAAAGTGAAAGTGAAGACAGAAGGCGAGCGGTGGCCCCAGGCTCACACTCGGAGCTGCACTGGCAGAACTTCTCGCAGAAGTTCTGAGCGATGACACAGGGGCAGGAGCTGTCACAGGGCTGCCGTGGGTGGTCACACGGCTGGTAGTTGTACACATGGTTTGAGGAGCCATCTGAGGAAGTATCAACAGGACGAGTCAAGAGAGAGTTTAAGACTGCTAAATGGTGCCCCTCCAGTCAGCAGATGGGATCATTTAGCATTTGGGAGGAGAAGCACCAATCTGGAGCAGTAATTCCAAATCCGGTCTTCGGGAGTCATTTCATGTTTTTGCTCCCTCCGAGCTGAAGTACTGGGAGCTGGAAGGGAGCAAAAACGTGGATTGTCTGTGGGTCCCTGGGGACCGGTTTGGGAAACACTGATCTAGAGGGATTTACACTCACTTACTCCCCGTTTGGGGGGGGGGGGGGGGGGGGGGGGGGGGGCGGGGGGGGGGGGGGGGCGGGCGGCGCAAGGGGAGGGGGGCGGGGGCGGGGCGGGGGGGGGGGGGGGGGGGGGGGGGGGGGGCGGGGGGCGGCGCCGCCGCGCGGGGGGGGGGGGGGT
>JAODJX010005028.1:0-18896 GCA_026776945.1 Isichthys henryi
CATGGGGAGAACATGCAAACTCCACACACATGTGACCCAGGCGGAGACTCGAACCCGAGTCCCAGAGGTGTGAGGCAGCAGTGCTAACCACTGCACCACCATGCCGCCCCGGAAAGATGAACTAATGGCTCATTTTTGCAAATTAATTAAATAAGATACATATTATCTTATTAAAAGTAGTTTGACTTAAACCTGTAGGTTGTTTCCAAATATTGTTTATAGCATGATAGTGAATGAATTGCTTTCTTAACCATTATGCAGTTTCCTTGTGTGTTTCTCTCCATGTGAATGAGGAAAGGTTTTGGGGGAAAATAAGCCTTTGTCATCATCTGACATAAGACAGATATGTCCTTGCTGAGAAGGACACATCTGTCTTGCCCTGGGCTGAGTCAGCTATTTCGATCTTAACCATGTGCCACTCCTCAACTATCATTGTCACTGAAGGCCAAGTGGAAAATGAAGATATCCAGGTGCTGTTGCCAGTTCCTTTTGTATAGTGGGTAGTGGATAAAAAGCCCCCAAATGTCAACACTCCCATAATAAGTCATGCATGGGCAGAGAGAGGTGGACATGGACAAAGATCTGACCAATCTACAGACCCAACCATAGCTGAGGAGGGAAGGGCATTAAAGAGCTGAGTGTGAAAGTCTTCATATTCCTTCAGATTCTTAAACTGCTCACAACAGCTGAGGAGAAAGCTCTCACTATGTTAGAAGGCCCAGCTGGTTCTCTGCCCCTGCCCAACCCATGTGTGAGGCGGACGATTTTATCTTACGCCCAGAAACACTTATACAGAGCCAATTCTGCCTTCTGGGAGTACAGAGGGTGCTTACATAACATACCCACAATGCTTCAGGCTGGTGTAAAACATGATCATGTTTCTACAGATAAAGGCAACAGGAAGAGTTTCAGTGACTGAGTGTATTATAAATGACAGCCAATTGTTTCAACTTCTGGACTCTTCAGTGCTCACTCTTTTAGATTAATGTGTTATTATTTCCACCAAAAATCTATATGGAACATCAGGCACAGCCTATACTAGCCTTCCCATCATACATTGACATGTTGTCTAATGAACAAAGTGGTATTTCAATACACAAATGGCAGTGAAAGCAGGGGCAGGGGTGCTAGTACAGTACAAGCTCCCCCTTTAGCGTTAAGAGCTATTCTGTCTAAGAGATATTTGCGCAATACACATGGTGGATATCTGTGGTGCCTTAAGCCACATTGCTGATAGGGAGAATAATGGAAAATTGCTGTCCATCTGCCTCGTCCTCTAAAAGGGCCCTAATACTAATCCACACAGTCCATTGTGAAATTCAAATATCCACTATTGAATGTGTGAATGCTGGGAGGTCCACTGAAAGGATGAAAGGATAGAGAAATATGCTTCCTTACCCACAATTTATGGGATTATATGTAGAATTCTCTACATTGAATGGGGTTTCCTTAGACTGGTTCTTAAGGGTCATGCTGTTGGCAGGTTCTTATTCAGTATCTCCACTGAGCCAGCCACACAACTCATTACTGCTTCCACTGAACCAGTGCGGCACTTTCCCAGTTTTAACGTGGTTTTCGGAGCAAATCTACTGAACTGTGATAGCCAGTGAAATCATAACAGTTGAAACAGAGCTGCATGTCAGACTTTTTTTAAATGAGAGGCAAACTATCAAATAATGTAGTTATAATTCAATTGACACCACTGCAACTCACTGTTCTGGCCAATTCAAACAGCTGTTCTTTGTGACATGCTTCTAAAATTATCCTGAGTACTTTTTGCAGAAAAAGGCTTGTGTCATGTCCTAGAGATGCCAGACTTTAGACTGTGTTTAGGCTGAAATTTCTACCAAGCAGCACGCATTTATGTAATTTGGAAAATACACATCTCACTTTTCTTCTTATTTTCAGGGCTCGAGTGGCAAATCTAAGATGGCATGTTTCATTACATTCACAATAGCAAATGTGATTCTGAGCACTACATGTAAATATGTAGTATTTTCTGTGAAGTTTGATAGATGCATTGCTTTTATGCTTCATATGCACTATTGCCACAATACAGGGAGAAATATACTGTGGGAATTTTTGAATTTGTGCAAAAGCTGTGGATTAGTCCTCACGTTAAACGGAGCACGGAGGAGTAAAGCCAAGTCCGGGACCTGGAAAGAGACATGATGGTGAAATGCAGGGAGGGTGGGAGAGAGGGAGAGAGCGGTTGTCGGCTGCGAGGCTTTTTAATTTAGTCTCCACAGGAGAACAGGTCGAGTGGAACAGGGGCTCGTCTGTCACAGGGAGGCTCCAATAAGCGCTTGACGAATCACAGCGAATGCAGCTATGGCGGTGCCACAAATTGGTGGAGAAGGCCTCCTGGCGGAACGATATTCAGCCTGCGAGAGCGTGGGGTCAAACATACCTACAAAATGCACGACCGGCTCTCCATTATACTTCACACAGGCAACATTTTCTGCCTGGTGACATACATGTGTTTGGAATTTACAGTGCGAGACAGTGAATTCTCCTGAGATGTCCAGGTACACAGTGCTGTGAAGCTACTGCTCCAGCAGCCACAAAGCTTAGGAGAACTTCTTTACTTCTCTACATTTTAGATAAGAATTAAGAAATGGAATCTGGATTGACAGCCACCGGTCCCTCTGAGATGTATTACTGTCATAGGACCAACTGGGGTATCACAAGCAAATTAAATGGAAATTAGCTGATGCCACGTTGCGTGGCTGTGCCGCAGGAAACTCCTGCCAAGCTGTTTCTCCGGGAGCTCAGTCTTTGATTTTATTTATCTTAACAGGCCAGTTCAGCTGTTCTCTTTCTTTCTTATTAAATTACCTTGTTGGGTATCGAGAAATTGAATGATCAGTAGCGCTCAACTATGTTTCAAGCTACTAGATAATTTATTCATCCATTTTGAACAACTGCTTATTCAGTACAGGGTCATAGTTCACCTGTATTCTATCCTGGAGTACGAGGCAAGGGTCATATTAAATTTAATTTGCCTAAACAAGGGATTCCCACCCTCTAGTTCACAGGCCTGTGGCTGGTAAAGATAAACTATATATTTTCAACCTACACCTGTTTTTGCCTTGATATGCGAGTCATTAGTAAACAACTTATTCACTCCCCCCCAAGTTTGATTGGTTTACTAGTCCATGAAGTTCCACCCCATATGCGATGAGGCTACGCTGGTAACCACTGAGACACTGTACAATGATAAGTGATGTATATCCCAACTGAAAGGTATATTAATGTGACCTCACTACCTTTCATAAATCATTTTAGGAAGACCACGCAGATTCGTTACAGCAGAGACGTGATTTCCCCACATAAAAATTCAACAACGTAACAAGGCAGGTTAAAACAATTGCATGACCACACTGATCGGCAATTGGGAATGCGAACATCCGCCCCTCACACACACACACAGCAAAAATAAAATACACTCAATACATTAAATGCCACTTAGGCCATTAAAATAAAAATTAACACCAAGGAGCACCGAGGAGCAGCACTGGGCCTCACCATGAGGGCACCTTCCAGACACTACATGCCACTCGTGAACACACCTCTCTAGCAGAAACCAGGGCAACACACAGAAAACCCTACACCTCCTACAACTCAGCCTGCTGCCCACTTCAACCCCGCTGCTCCTGTACAATAAAACAACACATCACAACATTAAAGAAAAAAAAAAGAAACTGCCCCACCGCTGCCCACGACAGAAGGGGCAATATAATCGTGATCACGGGCCTCCCAATTGCACAATCGGAAGGGAAGCCAAACGAAAGAGCGGAACTTTAATGTAGACAAAGCAGCAGCGTCTCCAGGGATTGCAAGATGGAAACCAAGGGAGCAACAATCACTCCCACTGTCATATGCAGCCGAACCTGCGAAACATAATAAAAATGAGAAAATGACATTAGACACCAGATCATGCAACAAATGGCAGTATGCACTCGCACATACTCACTGACACACTGAAACCACTGCCCTGTAAGCAGAGGGAGGGGAACGCCGCAAGCTCCACAAGTTTGCTCACTGGGAGGAGAACAGCAGGCCATAGATCAGAATTAGCTTAAGGAACTGCAACCCAGTCAGGATTCACGAGATGCAATAAGCGACCCACCTCAGCAAACATCGAATCTGTAAAACGGAGACACACAGACTGATACTGTACACCCCAACGTGGGTCAAGCTGGGTGCGCTTAATGACGGTCAAAAACGCCTTTGCCCATGCTACCTTAAGCAGCTCAAACCACTCCACTGATGCAGAAACTGTACTTCCCAGTACCATGTAAATGTCAGCAAAACGTATCTACTGAACGAGTTCTCCCCCCGCTCTTATAAGACATCACCTAGCTCCACCCCCCAATCTAAAAGCCATCAGACCAATAAAGCTTAATCAAAGTAATATTAGGGATACACTTTCGTATGAAAAGCAATACCCAATACTTTGACCTGTCACATTGACATGCACGTGATGATTAAATTATGAATTTTCAGGCCCTCTGAACAGGACGGTATGGAAAATAATGCAATAATGGAGTTAACATTGAACAACTCCGTACCCTGATCAATCCACACTAGTGTAGCTTTTTGGGTGACATGGATAATACATTGAATAAAAAGGTACATGTGCTTGAGGGGCTGTGATACCTTGACTGACAAAGAGGCAACAGCTAACATATTGAAGTTCATGTAAACTTTCTGAAAAGTACATGCTTGTCAAATGTAAAAAAAATAATAATAAAAAAATAAATACTTTCTTCTTAAAAGTACTGACATTTTTCTACTATGCCAGTGCCTTTGTCAAGCTAAGATGTCACACAGATTTTGGGATTCTGATGGCAAGAGACATGCTGAGGAATCTGACTTGCTGTCGGGGAACATCAGTGTCAGGCTGACAGGAAGGGGTGAGACCCAACTGCTGGGAGGAAGGAGAGAGCAGGTGTCCGAATTTCTCAGTTTCTGAACAACTGCATTATGGGTAAACACCCCATTCCTGATTCCCCTGAGAATGATATTTCACTGGAAGCAGAAAGAGAGGACAATTTATTGCTTTGCACTATAATATTTCTTTGTGAATCATCTGGAGTAGTTATATAAAAACTTTATTAATATTTTTTAATTCAATTGTTGAAATGGTGGGACCCATGATAGCACAGAAATATTTCTTCCTAAACACTTTCACAAATTTACAGCCTCCAGTTTGACACTCGATGACATAAAATCTTAAATACTGCTACATAAAAAAACATTCATCCTAAGACATGATGGGATTAATCTATAGATATTTTTAATTAAGATATGAGTTATTCTCCTGCAATGATGGAATATCCCAGCAGCTATATTCTTCTAAGCAAGTATGAAATTGCATTTTAATAAGTTTCATGGTGTTTACCAAGTGCGGCTTAGACAACGCCCTCGGCACTTTTGCAAAGCAGCTCTGGCTGAGTAACAGAAAATCATACATGATTCTAAGTCTCATTACTGTATAATTATTCTCATACTGTACTAAGGGGAAAAAAGATGCAGGGCAAATGAATGACATGCTTCTCTGACTCCCTCTATGTGAAAAAGAATTTAAAAGGCGAGGCCCTTTCTTTTTCTAGCTTCCCAGAATGTATGATTCCTCTTGACTGGGCCCTGCCGTACGTCGAATTCCATCCTTCTAACAGAGACCTGTCACGTCCCATTGCTTCAGGCCGACAGATCACTCCATCTGATTCTGAAGGGTTCTTATGTATGAAAGCAGAGTAAGATTCCTCAGCCACATTGTGAACAAAATGATAAGTAGGGTGACATCTACAGCATATTATTCAAGAGAATTTTTTTGTGTATGTGTGTTGTGGAGTACAGTGGTGTTGGCACTGGGATGCAATTATCCGTATTTGAAAAAAGTTTCATTGTGGACTAAGCTGGTGGCAGTGGGTGGTTAGACGTGAAGCATTTTCCATCCCTCTCTCTCTCATTGCTTTTCTTTCTGTCTCAAAGTAGGGACTCCTTCCATTCCCTCTTGGCTTTTCACCCTACTGCCTGCAGTCTATGTGAATGAGCCGTACAGAATAACACACAAAAAATGGAATCTCTTCAAAGTGATACTCATCAGCCGAACCATCACTGAGGTCCGATGAACGAGTGCAGTAATAGGAACAAGGAAGTGCCAAAGAAATTTCTTTGCAAGCTATGGTACCTCCCCAAGGACTCATGGAGAGTCCCAAGGACAGAAATGCTGGAGATGGGGAGATGAGGTGATGGCATTTAGATCTTTAATGGCGTTGATCATGTCTGCTGGACGCACATCCAAGAGACCCTGAGGGGAGGTGTTAGAGAGCAAGAGGCCACTTCTGAGTCAGGTCACTTCGCAATCATGCTCATGTTTTGGTGAAGACAGCTTTCATGACAATCCAGAGCCTGTGGGGACGTTTAACGTAATATATGCCCCAAAGCCCATCATCACGATGGTTTCCGCTCAGCTGGCAATAAGTAACATTTTTCTGTTTTTGATGCCTGTATTGTTAGAGGGATTGTTGCGTGTTAAATGGTGATAAAGGGGTTTTCCTCTTCCGGAGACATTAATGCAAAGCTCCGCATGTGTAAAGCTCCTTTCGTATTGAAATGGTCTAGACAGAACAGAATGAGACGGAAGAGCTGATTTCTCCCTGCGGCAGCAGCACAATGATGTCTATGTATTAATGCTCAACACTGGCTACAGTTAAAGTGTCAATTTATATGCTTAGCATTCATTCCTTTCATTTGTTAATGAAAATCAGCTGTTGCTAAAGCAGGCAAGGGCTTTATCCTTTAATCAAGATTTATTACAGACAGATTCCAACTGTTATATAACGCAAATACATTGCTTTATTTTTATTTTAATTATACACATATTATAAGCATTTTTTTGTATTTATAAGTATTCTTTTCATATTACCTTTGAATTTTCTGTAAAAGCGTTATAAGCTATATGCTATTGAAAATGCTGGCAAGGGGCAGTATTACTGGAAAATCAGCCACACTGGTGGTAGAACGATTGCTCTCAGCATTCAGAGGGGTGCATCGCTTACTCAAAATTGACTGACATGCGCTGGCCTTCACCTAAACCAGCAAACATCAAAGGTTAATGAGCACCATTTTCCAAACACATTTTCCATGCTCACTGTAAACCAGATCCATACTTCACACTCCATCATGTTCAACAGCAGTTCATAAACAGGTTAATTGCTATTTGCATAGTTACCTATCTGGTACAATTTAAACAATTTATGATGAATATTGCCCATTTCACCTGAATTATGTAAAATACAACTAGTAAGCATGACCTTTCAGTTAAGCTTGTTAACCACTGTAGCCAACCTGCAGGCCAGGTGACAAGCTTCCGGGAGGCTGGGAATTCAGGGCCAAAGTGGAGACTAAGCGGCTTTAACCGTGCGTTCTGTGCTGGCAGGCCAGGCCACTAAGCTAATGTATTCTGGGTGATAGCTCCCCGCAGACAGTCTGCTTCCTTCGGGGGCAGTCCAGGGCGCTAATGGAGCCGGGTGCATGCTGGATCAATACAGAGATGGCAGGAGGCCCACTCTGACAGCTGTTGCCAGGGCGAAAAAGACCTTGGTAATAGAGAATGGGTGGTGCAGGGGGACTTTTGTTGAGGAAGGATGTGGAGAAGGGGATTGGTGGCTATGCATACTACAAATTAATGGTCTATAGTTCTTCCTTTTGTCATTAGCATTGACAAAGCAATGGATTGGCTCTTATAAAATACACTTAGTACAGATTCTGCTGAGACCATGAGTTTCACCCCCCTCCCTTTGAATTTGCCTGTCTCACCCTGTCCAGGATGTGCAGACCGCTGCTGCTCAGGGTCACTCTGAAGTCCTCACTGTACTTATTGCAGTACAGAATGTCATTGTGGTTACAGTGTTAATGCTGATCCAACCCCAGTCATTTTTTGCAATTGGTACCTATTCCAGACAGCCCAGGGAGTAATTTACTAAGGGAAGAAAAGGTCTAGTAAGGGGTCCCTATGGTAACATATCATAATACTAATTATAAACAAAAAATATGTGAATCTTACTTAGTCCTTAACATTATTCCATTTGTTTCTTACTTAACCTGGACAGGGCTGCTGTTGACATGCACAGACGACTGGTTGACGATCAATAGCACAATAATGTGCACTGAGACACACCCCACTGTTGTCTGGCATTGCTTCTATGCATGGCACCCTTTGAGCACATGCACAGCAAAGCTCACAGCGCTAATCGCCAGCTTCCGATAACAGCTCTCAGTGCAAGCAGCTGCTGTTTTTACCAGCATAATGGTACAATATTCATCTATCAATATTTGTGATCCTTGCACTACATTTCCCTTCAACAGAAAGGTTATTAAAGACTGGAAACAGACAGGAAAGCTTGAAGCAGACAAGTTGCTGCAGTCTAATTTTGAAGATAATGTAAGGTCCTATAGAGACATTGGCAGGTATTAGGCCTCTGATACTCTCTAGAGGTGCTACCTTTTTTGAGCAGCATAGGAGAAACTGATACAAACAACAGGTTGAGACATGTCCACTAGATGAACGTGACCAAAAGCTTGCAATGAAACAGATTCAGAGAATGCACTACTGTGCACCTCAAAATGTACTGAGTGAAGACTTGCAATGGCGGTGCCCTTTCCTGGACCAATGTCAAACTAAAGCCCACAGCATGCCTATGGCACCCATCCTAATTTTGTGACCTATATCTGGCCCGGCTTGAGGAAAAGAAAGTAAAGAAAGATGCTTCCCTTCTCGTTTCCTCATAGACTCCTGTCTCTTAGGTTTGTAGCACACTGTGGCACTGTACTGTCCCCTTACTGCCTGTCTCCATCCTGCGTGCTGGAGCTACAGACAGTATAAATGATTCACGGGAATTTTTCTTAACCTCCCCCCTCTCTAAAAAGATGATGTGTAATGGGGGAGGGAATTGGCTAAGAAGCAGACCCCAGGCCCACTTCACCCCTTCACCCTACAACAGAGCAGTAGAGCAGAACCACCCTGGAGGTCCAGAAGGCTGATTTCACCAGGATAGCAGAGTGATGGAAGCATTCAGCTGCATGTAGATTGTCTTTCCCTCTCTCTTTCTCTTTCTCTCCCTCACTCTCTCTCTGTCTTCCCCTCTTGGTCTCCTGTGACTTCTGTCATCATAGAGGCCTTGTTATTTTCGTGTGAAATGTCCCCTAGGGCAAGACTTTGCCGGCTGCCCTTGAGTAACGACGGCAGGCTTCTGTCTAGTCAGGATGTGACTCGGCAGGTGATCCCGAATTTGTTTTCAAGCACTCAACCACCAACCTCCCCTCCCCCCAAAAAGCTGTTGTATTGGGCAAGGTAAAATTAAAGAGCTTCCTGTTTTCTTTCAACAGTAGTCTGAGATTCCTTCTGTTTTTGTGCTCCCAGTTGGTCATTGCACCATGTGATTCAGGGGGGTTCAACGGGAATCCTGTAGCGTCAAATTACAAATCAATAAAGATATTCTGGAGGCAGTGGCCCACGAATTTGTCAAAATGTCATTCTTCAATAGATTAATTGATTGAAATGATCTGGAATGATAGTTCAGCTATTAATACGAAAAAAGAGTGTTCTTTGTCTACAATGATCTGATGTTGAAATCCAGACAGTTAGCATCACCTTTACACCTACGGAATTTTTATCATCTTGCTTATAGAACTTATAATTAGCTACATTACATTACAATTTAGCTTAAGCACAGCTCACCTCATGTTAAACAACAGTTTATTACCATACATTAAAAAAAACAAAGAAAGTGTTGTATATACTTGTGATAACAACCCTAAGTTTTATATAGTGTCGATAACAATCCTAAATTTACACTGGGTAAAAAAGCCGGGATTTCATCCTGACAAGGTAATCATAGTTCCTCCTTTGATAAAATCTAGCAAACAATACTTTCTGGCACAGAATTGAAATGATGCAAAAAGATTTGGCAGGTCCTGGATCTGAAAAGTAGAATTATGACTTTATATTCAAGCAGAAAAAAACAGTTTGAATACCACTCCATAATGGAAGCAGGTAGTGTCATCGGTTGTGGAAAGGATTTTTACAGAATAGGCTAATTGTACTGCAGTTATACAAAAATTAGTTGTTTGGTTGAATAACAGCAAAATAATATTTACATAAAATAGATTCATGGTAACTGGTTTTAGGCAAGATGATTTGTATAGGCAGAAATGACTATGGTGAACTTCCCTCAGCGCTCCAACTACCATAGCCCTGATATGGCAGAAACAAATGGGCAAGATCTATGTTTGGCGATTCTGAGTATTTCTGAGAATGACAAGAGTATCCAGGAGCATTGAATTTGTTAGCTGTACCAAACTAACTTACCAGTACAACGGAAATGTCTATTGTCATACTGCATAAACAGCCTATCTCTCTGGTGTGCGCCTATGAGAAGACAATGGTATGTAGCAGAAACAGAATGAACTGGTGAGCGCTTTCTGGAGCTCAAACATCTCAGCCTGAACCTGAACATTCACAATTGGACAAGCTTCTTTCTTGTGGTCTTCCAAAGAGCCACCAAGGGTTTGGTGGGTAATGCTTGTGCTTGACGGGGTAGTAAACCCGTGACATTGGCATGGAGCTACCAATTAGAGCTCCAAGTCACCACACGTGCTCCTGTCGCACAGTCTACATCAGTGACAGCTCCCCCAGGGATGAGTTGGACCCTTTCCTACTTTGAGCTGCTCCTCCCCCATCCTCTGCTCCACTCCCGGCAGGCTTCAAACAACTCACAATGCATCGTTTGTTTGTCTCTGTCTCTGCCGGCACCAATGGGAGATTTTCACAACTTCCAAGATCCCTGGAGCGGACCGGTACCAATTTTCCATCAACGGCTCACAAAAGAGGGGCAAATGGAGCGAGGAGACAGGAGTTGAGAAGGCGGAATACAATTCAGAAGTTTTATACAAGATAACAGATATAAGAGGATTAACATTTATTCAAAAAGTCTATGTACATACAATTTTTCTATCAATAACAGCCAGAATGTTTTATTTCACAGAGAATGGGCATATTCTTTGGACCTGAAAAGAGACAGAAAAGTACGAGCTGTGCTTTAGTCAATGAGGAAATATGAATTCGAAAGTATAAACCTTTGTAGATCTGTTGCCACACTGCCCTGTGAAATTTTGTCTCTCAAGATACCGAAGTTTCAATAATTGAGGCTGAATCATAAAACGATTACTACAGCATTACAACGACATTATTCCTTGGAATTATTTATGTGCATTGACCTGCAGTGAGACACAATTTGGCAGCACTGGTAATCTTCTCATATACTTTGATGTACAGTGGGCGATGTGGTTATTTTGCATTAGATGGACGAACGCTGGACAACAGTCCTGAGATAATGATAATGAGGCAGTGATGATGGTCATGTATCTGAGAAAGCACCATGTGCCGTGATCGGAAATCAATACGAGAGTAATATGAAGATGCAGCTGATTCAAATGGGGCAGCTAGAAGTGCATCTGCAAAAAATCCATTCCCTTAATTGTGATGTCAAAATGTTCAATGTAAAATATAGAAACGCTACAGGTAGGTGCAACAACGTGTTCATTTTTGCTACACAAGCTATATTTAATGAATGACTCTGTATGGCAAAGGGGAGGGGGGCATGAGCACCCTGAGCAGGGGTGACGTCAGGCACCCAGCCTGTACATTTACGTAACCTTTATCTTATTACAGGTGTGAGTTTTCGGCTTCTGGCCAAAGTCACGTCTAGACCATGATGCCAAATCCGACACACAATGTAGCTCTTCCGAAAGCTCACATACAGTCAAACAAAATGCGTAAAGCTATTTATCTGGCTAATAAGTGTATTTCTGCTCAGGAAAAATAAATAACATTAGAATATATCAAATTACAAATAAACACACAATTACAAAATAAAAAATTTTCTTCTGTTCTCCAAAAATTTACTGATATCGTGTTCGATTGCTAGGAGAACATGCTTCAGTTCCCAAAACCGCTCCTTAGGGCCAACTCAGCCATTCCATGTATTCATTAAATTTCACAACCAACTCCTTTAATTAATTAGCTTAATTAAATAACTTGATGAAGTATCAATTAGCCAAACATGGTATGATAGTGATTGAGTGAACAAGTAAATGGGTGTATTGGGTGGTTGCTGCAAAGACTGGGGTGACTTTAGGGGAGGTTTTCAAATGAGCTGACACACTAACAGACATAATATCATAGTTTTATCCCAACATGAAGATCATAATTTCCCTTGAATGGCTAAGATATTTACATACCGCTGTGTATTTCGCTTCCCTGTGCTGAGCTTTTGTTTTCATTCCTCTCACATTTTTCTTGAACCTGCTTCCACGTACTAAAATAAAATCCCCATTCCTTATTCCCATCACCATGTCATGTGGTTCCATTCACTGTCATGCCTCGAGCAAGTCTTACACAGGCATTCCCATAGGAATCCCATTTAGCTTCATCGCTGTGTAAATGACAACGCAATAGGTTCAAACTTGATATAGTAGCCTGGGGCTTCAGCTTCTACAATTATTGGCTTACAATCAACAATGACTATGGAGTACTGCACACATTCTTTCTTGGTAATAGTTGCGTTTTCTTGGAGTTGGGCACCTGCAGCAACAATTGTGAAACCACTTTGCTGACCTCAAGACTTAAACCCATGACTTTCTGATCACTAACGCAGCAACAGCGGTCACATGCCACCTCCTGGCGCTGTGAGCCACCAACTCAGGGAAAGAGGGACACATTATGTGGTAGGAAACCCTACTGCTGAAGGAGTGACATGAGAAAGTCTGAGTGAAATTAGTCAAAATGCACCTGAACATACTGTACCAAAAGCCACCTGGAAGAATGTCCTTTGGACCAATGAAAGAAAATGAGAGATTTTTGGTAATGAACGCCATCTCTACATTTCTCTGTGTTTTCTTACAATCAAACAAGGAAAAGGTTCAGTGAAGTTTTGATGCTATGGCATTGCCTCTGGCACTGAAAGCCTTCAACGTGTGCAGGGAAACACGGAATCAGAAAAACATCAAGGCATTGTGGAGCATAATGTGCAACACAGTGTCAGAAAGCAGGGTCTTTCAGAACAACCCCAGACAATAACCCCACACAACCCTCAAAAGGGACTGAGGATGGGCTGGATGCAAAATGGTAGGTGTTCTGCAGGAGTCAGCACAGAGTACAGATCTAAATTCCAATGACATCCTGTTCAGCAATGCAAAAAGAGCAGTTGGAAAAAAACAAAATATGGATGAAATAGAGCAGTTTGCATATGAAGAATGGACCAAACTTGCAGCATAGAAGCACAGAAAGTTCATCAATTATATACAGGAACTGCCTGATTGCAATTATTATGACTAAAGGGTGTGTTACCCAAAAAGGACTGAATCCAAACCAAAGGTTCTGAAATACTAACAGAAAATAAGGAATTATGGAATTTACATACTGTGATCAACTTCACTGTATTTTAGGGAAAACTGCAAAAAGTGGATGGGTGCCAATACATTTGTCTATGACACACTGTGAAGTAAGGCCTCTTTAAGAATGTGGGTACAACAAACGTAAGCTCACAAGAATGGTATTGTACATAGGAACTGCTGAGGAGAACCTGCAAACACAGGACTTCCCCCTAGTAGCACTCTTTATCATCATGTGTCACAGGGAAATAGGCAATTTCCATTGAAAAGTGTCACAGCAAGAACAATTTCACCACTGGCAGGCCTATGGACTAAAGGTAATTCCTTGTTTGAACATCTATTGGATTTGAAACAGATACCAAAGGAGCTTAACTCTGGCCGGCCAGCAGCATGATATCTTTTAACTGTGTAACATTGTTAAGAACAACAGTAGACATGGCATTTCAGTTTAGCACAGAAGCAGTAAAACCAGATTTTATTGACTGATGCTACTGTCAAAAGGTACCATGAAAAAAGGCAGCAGGAAAGAGAAAAATGCAACAGCTTTCTTTTATCTTCCTAGCCTTGGATCAACAAGAGGGCACTTCATTTAAGAGGAAGGATTAGTCCACAGTGCTACGCTTGCAATGTGCCAATTTGCTTAATTTTTATTTCCATAGAGGCAACATCTAAAAGGTCTGATTCAAGCACAAAAATGCAAACATACACAACGCATCTTAGATAGTCATGACACTGTAGCACTATAGCTTAATGGTATATCACTGTACTGGAAATACTGGAAAAATCCAAGGAAAAAATGGGGTGGGAAAGGAAAATGAAATCATTTCAGATCTTGTCATTCTTTTAAATTCTGTTTTAGTGGGCAGATATTACAACGGGTGTTCTGCAAACTGGTGTCCCTGGAACAGGTGTCTGTGGACTCAGGGAGATTTTACAGCAAGTGAATGATAACAGATGTTCGGCATGCTAAGCAAGAGAAATGTCCTCCCACCACACTGTCAAACACATCTAGAGGAAAAAGCATATTTTTTCAAACAAGTGAACACCTACAGTAGTATTTACACCTAAAAAACAAAGTATGATTATTGAAAATTCACCAAAAAAATCTTAAAATCTTAAAACCCTTTAGCTGCCATTCTTATATTAAGTTATATTATCAAACACTTTTTTTTTTTACTATGAAGATAAATTCCATAAATATAAGACATCAATTATGAGACTTTTTCAATCAGTCTTCCACAGGAGTAGTGGGCCCCAGGATCTGGAGATCTTCCCTTCCGGGGTGCTGCCTTCAGGGAAGCTGCTCCAAGCAGAATGTTGCAAGCTCCAGCAGACAGTTATTAATTACTCGTTATCTTCAGCTGCTCTCCACTGAGCTCCGAGAAGTAATTGCCGCTGTCGCCACCATCACGGTCCCCATGGCGATCGGAAATGAAGAGATAATCAGAGCTCTGTTGGCTCTGCTGGTGAGACAAATGGGGCAGTTTCAGTCCCACACTGGCTGGAGGCCTCAGCCAAGGCCACCGGTAGTTCGAGGGAAGCCCAAATGTTTGTGTATTTAAGTTTCCAGTTTACCCAACTGTTGAATGGATGGGGAGCACATCACGATGCACACAGCACTCCGGGCTCAGTGTCAGCTGAGCGTATCCCACTCCAACATTCTCCATTTTCACTGCTAATGCATATTCTGTGTACTTTGATATTGCACTTTGCATTCAAGCAACAATTGCAGTTTAATAATACAGTGATGGATGGCATGTATTAGCAGGATTCTTTTGCCAGTACTAAACATGTGAATGAGTTACAGGCACTGTAGTTCAATCAGAGAGCTAAGAAGTGTTTTTCCACCAAAATATGTACACTCCAGTATATTTTCTGGAGAGTATTCTCTTGCAAATATAAAAGCAGCTTAGCTCCATTCACTTGTGTAAAACGTCGGCAGTTTAGTCAAACCCACCCTAGTTTAATTCAGGCAGGAGTAGAGCACTTGTCCCTGTCATAATGCAGCTTTGCAAAACACCATCTACTAGAGCAGCTCTCTGTTTTCCCTCCTCCTCCTTACCTGTCAAGTGTAATGGCTTTTATCGATTGATTCCTTATGAGAACCGTAACCCCATAGCTCACTTGAAATGGAATGAAGGGAAGAACATGCAGTAGGGGGGGTCCTCCTCTAATCCATAAGTCAGCAGCGATAACCCCACTTCCCACTCTGCCAGCCATGTTTCCCTAACCCTTTTGTACACCGTTCAGGAGGACCTAAAGAAGAGTTGCATTAGCCATTTTGCTAATCATTTTACTTGCTGCCCTCCATTGCCGTAACCATGGGGTGACTGCCTGAAGGATATCCAAGGCAAAAATTCAGAATTTGGATGAGTTTGCATAGTGCATCGAGTGGCATCCCGAACATGCCTGCCCTGGGCGTTTTGCAGAAACTGCACGCTAATCACCAAATGTGCGTTCATGTCATTAGTCTCTTTGTCATTTCAGTTCATGGATTACACATATTTTACTTTTTCACTTTGATTTAGTATTGTTTCCCTTATTGAGTTTATGCAGCACGGGGACCTAAGAATATCTTCATTATGAAACTATTATCATACCTCGCTTCAGAAATAAATCTACAGAATTTCCATGACATATTTGGAATAAATTATTGTGAATCCATCATTGCCAGTATTTTTTTTGGGGGGGAGGTGTCTTTTTTCCCTCTCTGAGAATATGTTTAATGTCAGTAAGCTGACTCTTACTGATCCTGTTTCATTTATTTCCCTGTGCTTTATTTTTCATGTGCCTGCACATATTGACCATGGGCCAGATGAAACCTTGTGCTGGGCGTGAGCAGCAAAATGATAAATTCTACAAAGATTCCCCTGGGTCAGCAAGGGTGTTTAAGTATGCTGGCTTGGGGCTGTCTGGGATCTGATGGAAGGTCTTTATATGTTGTGGACGTTAAATGCTAATACTAACCGATGCATGGTCATGAGCTTATTTATGTTCCCAACAAGAAATATGCAGCCTTTTTATTAATGGATAAGGAAAGAATAGTCCATGTGATGAATGCCATCATTCCACAAACTGAACGACAGACACAGCCATACATTGAAAAGTACAGAAGACCCATTCCTTCACAGTATTTCAATGAGTCCCTATAGATGCTTTGTAAACCCAAAACCAGACAAGTAGTCTAATTATGCCTTGTTTAAAGCACAACATGAGGAAACGAATAGCCCTCCATGTGAGATGTTCTGCAGGAAGCCTTTGTTTCGCTGTGTAACTATGCATCATTGGCCGGATCACAGCAGCCCATTCCAGAACAGCACATAAACAAACAAATAAATAAATAAGCAAAGCACTGTTTGCTGACCTGTGAAACAATAAGGCTGGTACAAAAGCCCAGTAAAGAAGTTAAATGGCCTGTGCTATTCGGCTGTTAATGAAATCACTCAACCCCGCAGGTCTGCTCAATAGTGCAGCCCCACTCATTACTTTCAAGGGTCGAAGATAAACAGTGTACACCGTTTTGGGCCATTACACCTTCCGCATACATCCAGCTTCACGTAACGGGGGTCCGTAATGAACGCTTAACGTCCTCAGGGAACCCCCGGTGCAGGTACAGTGACTGCAGTAGATAAGACACGACACGGAACACGATCATTCCCATCCTGCAAGGCCTGGTCACTCCTTTGTCAAAAAGGAGAAATGTTCCATGGAGACAGAACAACCACGATTATATATGAAAAATCACAGGAATTGAGTAAAGTCCATCCACTTTCTTTAGTAATGGCTGACATCTGACCAGTGCGAATGTATCACAGGGTATATTCAGTGGGTACATCATGAATACTGCCAGTTATCCATCCACTCTTACACTATAACTGCTTAGCCAATAGAGGATCACAGTGATCCTACAGCCCTCCCCAAAAACCAGGAGATATCTTACACAGGCTGCCAAGCCCACACAGTTCCCACAGCTCATACATAGTCACATAGTTTGGACAATAAAAGACATCAGTTCATCTAACCTCATGGTTTTGTAATGCTGAAGGAATCCTGTGCAACCAAGGAGAGGACATCCACATATACAGATCTGAGAGAGGAACATACAGGAACATACAGGAACCTACAGGAACATACAGGGACAAACAGGAACATACAGGGACATACAGGAACATGCAGGAAAATACAGGGACATACAGGAACATACAGGGACATATAGGGACATACAGGGACATACAGGAACATGCAGGAACATACAGGGACATACAGGAACATACAGGGACATATAGGGACATACAGGGACATACAGGAACATACAGCGACATACAGGAACATACAGGGACATACAGGAACATACAGGGACATACAGGAACATGCAAGGACATACAGGAACATACAGGGACATACAGGGACATATAGGGACATACAGGGACATACAGGAACATGCGGGAACATACAGCGACATACAGGAACATACAGGGACATACAGGAACGTATAGGGACATACAGGAACATGCAAGGACATACAGGAACATACAGGGGCATACAGATCTGAGACAGGAATCAAACCGACAGCTCTCTATGTGTTGTGAAGCTGCAGTGCTAACCATAGATTCACTTTTCTGTCCACAATCAAATATACAAAGTAGAACAGGTAATATTCTAGAATTAGACTTCTATTGAACTTCATTCTATTTATAGTCTAACTGCTTGAAAAGTGTCAGATCTTAAGCAGATGGAAAACAAGCTGCCTTTAATGGTGTGACTGTGGAGCTGCCCACAGGATCATATCTCAGGTCTCTGGTGTCTTGTACTCGCCCTTGTCCTTTTTTGTGGCGTCATCCTTAATTACCCTCTGAAAAATTGGTCTAATTAGTGAAAATTGCCAGGACCCGCATTGAGCCTCTCTTGATTTAGCATTAGGGCCATGGGTGGCAGCGCTGACAGTGACTCAATCGCATGCCCAGTCACCGAAGCCTTGCTTTGGGGTTTGCCTCAGCAGACCTTTCCTACGCTGGAGCCGGCTGCCTGCCCACCCCACCATCATTAATCCCTTTCCTTAACAGTTTGCTGTCGCCATTAGTTACCATCTGCAAATACAAATCGGACATTTTAATAGTCAACTGTAAATTAGAGTACAATGCAAAGTACAAAGGCAATGTCCAAGCAAAATCTCTCTGTCCCATTGAAAAATCAGTAATCAAAGCTAGTAGCTCAAATCCAGACTAAGCAAGAATCCAATACCAGAGTTAATAATAACAAGGATAAATGTTGCAGAGATTTTGTAGCAAGAGATTAAAGACATTTGTATTGCAAACCCTGGCAGTACAGTATTATTACACACGGGGTATTTTTCTTGGGGGGGGGGGGGGGGGGGGGGGGGGGGGGGGGGGGGGGGGGGGGGGGGGGGGGGGGGGGCGGGGCGGGGGGCGGGG
>JAODJX010005306.1:0-16063 GCA_026776945.1 Isichthys henryi
CCCCATGGCCTGGAAACCACTGAGGGGTTTGTCCACACAGTGAAGAAGGTCAGACCCCTCTACTGAGCGACTGGCAAGTCCACATTGCAAACAAACATGATGAAACATGTTCATCAAGCAAACAAGTTCATCAAGATTAACTAAAATCTGCCTTAATAATAAGAGAGCGCCCTCTGGCTGTGACTCTGGGGACACTGAATCGGAAACGCAGTCACGCAGTGATGGTGCCATGCTGAAGTTTCAGTAAAATCACTCTCATCCCCATGCAGAGTATTTTCAGGGGAATGGAACAGGGATGGCGTGTGATCGTGGGTGACGATGTGTAGCAGGAGAGACGCCTGGCTGTGAATGTCAGCCTTAGTCACAGCAGCGCATACGGCTCAGGCTCCAGTCCTCCGGAGGGACACACTCTCATCGTGGGGACTGATTTCAAAGATAAAGGCTTCTAAAGCTAAACTGTGCCATTTGCTGCTCAGGAAAAAGGCCATTTATAAGACGGTAAGAAAGAGGGCAGCTTCTGTGCAGCGGCATTGGGTCATTTATCACTAATGAAAGCCCAGCCGCTACAGCGATACTGGCCTCCTCCCCCATTAACCAGCTGTCAGCTCCCACTTTCAGGCTCAGATAGAGTATGGGCTGCTTAGTAAAGGGCTGGTAAAGCGGTAACCCGGTAAAGCGGTAACCCGGTAAAGCGGTAACCCGGTAAAGTAGTAACCCGGTAAAGCGGTAACCCGGTAAAGCAGTAACCCGGTAAAGCGGTAACCCGGTAAAGCAGTAACCCGGTAAAGCGGTAACCCGGTAAAGCGGTAACCCAGTAAAGTGGCCCATTTCCCGAACACTCAGGCGCTCTGGGCGGAGGTCCCCCTCTCCCACTCTCTGCAGTGCAGTGAAGCGCCCCGGCCGCTGACCTGAGCTGTGAAGCATATGGTCTCCCTCCCGCGTGAGTGGGGGTCTGTGTGAAGGGGGCCATGCCAGCATTAGGAAGCTGGCCTGCAGCCCTCCCTCTGTCCCTGCATCCCCAGGCCCCTCCCTGCATCCCCGGGCCCCTCTCTGCATCCCCCGGCCCCTCCCTGCATCCCCGGGCCCCTCTCTGCATCCCCAGGCCCCTCCCTGCATCCCCAGGCCCCTCCGTGCTTCCACAGGCCCCTCCCTGCTTGCCTAGGCCCTTCTCTGCATCCCCAGGCCCCTCTCTGTGTCTCTAGACCCCTCCCTGCATTTCCATGGCTCTCCCTGCATCACCCAGCCCGTGATGCGTGGGATGCGATGCGGCCAACTCAGGCTGCCCCCCCTCAGCTTGATGACAGAGCGCTCTGCACACTTTGCATTGACTGCATAAATACTGCACAGCCACACTGTGCACATGCATAAACACACACTCACAGTCAGCCCTCTTTGACCGATCAGGCTGTGACAGACCTCTGATGAGACAGCTTCGCTAGAGGACTAGTTTGTCTCATTATCTGAAAGCTAGTGCTGTTCTTTGATCTTTCCTGGTCTTTTGTAACCTCTGGGCTTGGCTGCAATGGCTTTGCTCCACCTCAGGGCTCAGTAACACGAGGCCTCCTACCAGGAGCCAGTCGACGTTGTATGTTTCATGAGGCTGGACCTCAGAGCTGCCTCACTGCCTCAGAGCTGCCTCACTGCCTCAGAGCTAGTCTGCACAGACGTCAGGCCTGCAGACACAGTGTGACTGCGGCGTGGAGCCTGGCAGCACCTGGGACTCAGGGCCTCCTTCATCATCCCAATTCCCGCCTGAGGCCTGTCGCATGTGGGTGTCACGTGGCCATGACAGTTGTAGGAAACATGCACACGCATGTACAGGCCTCGTTTACGACCCCTTGATTAGCACGGTCGCCCTCTAACTTTGTCTGCTCTCCTGGTGCAATTAAAACAATCAAATGATCAAGGCAGCAGGCAGGTCTTACCGTGCTACTTTTTCTCGTATCACACTAAATGAAGGTCCCTCTCGGTGACTGAGGGATTAATATTCCAGGCAGCAAAAGCATTTCCATGGGGGGGGGGGGCAGAAAACTTTTACGCAGAGGCACCGACAATAGACAGCTATGCAGACAACAGAGACACACAGATAGCAGCCGTCACTGTGAGCCAAAAACGGAACATGAGAAAGCACACAATCGCAAACAGTGAGTTAACGGCGAGTTAACGGCAAGTTAACGGCGAGTTAGCGGAGTGCACAGCCCCCTATCCCCCCATCAATAATGAATTCTGTTAATTCCCTGTATACACATCATTATCATACAGGAGAACAGGAGTAAAGAGTCAACGGCATCACCATGGTAACGGTGCAGTGTAACAACTGACATTCCTCTGAAAAGTAGGCAGAAAACAGTGGCCACTGGTGGATGTGACCTGTTTGGTAGGAAGCGGCGGTCCCGGTACTGCAGAGCGGACTGGGTCTGGTTGGGTCACTCGGGACTCACACAGAGCATAACCAGGAAGAGCGAAAACCGCAGAACGACATCATGCAGGTGCCTGAGGCGGCGATGAGGCTGCCGTTAGGCACGTTACCGGTGCGTGGGACTCTCCCTTTATCCCCCCGCCTGCCGAGGAGCTCCCGTCCACTGAAGTGCCACCGGGCTGCTCTTCTTGTGGTGACCTACAGCCAGACTGCCCCTTGGTCCCGTGTCCGTAACCGCAGGAGTGACAGTGAGCCACTCGGAGGCAAAGGTAAACAAAGAAACACTGCAGACACGGCGGAGTGCGTGCGTGTGTGTGTGAGGGAGAGAGAGGGAGGGAGGGAGAGAGAGAGAGAGAGAGGGAGACGGGAGCATCTGTTGACAGGAGGAGAGAGCCCGGCCAGCAGCACCAACAGCGGGGGCGGGGCAGCAGGGTACCTGAGGCGGCAGTGACTCGCACTGGTGGGCTGCGGATGGGCACCGAGGGTCAATGCTGCCCTCCTGCGGGTCACTGTCTCTTTAAGGGCTTCTAGCCACACCCTTGCCCGGCTCGTGGCTGCCATTCATACACGGTCAGGGGGAAAACCCGGAGCGTGGATTGTGGGGGGCAGAACTGCGAATTAGTGATTTCCTCTGAGATGGGGGGGTTATGCGCTTTCATTACGGAAGTCATGTTAAGCATGGTGCACACAGACATTGCAAAGCAAGTAGACACAAGCCATAGGGATTCACTGCCATTCCTCCTACTCCTGTCCACATGACCTCCTTTAAGAGGGGTTAGGACATCAAACGCCGCGGTATGAGGGGAGCAGGACGTCGTCAGAGGTGCATGTGTGTTCCACGTCCGGGTCCGCTTAGCAGAGCAGCGATGGCCAAAGACACACATGCAGCTAGACTGGTTCAGCTAGACATCGATCGCCCAATCAAACCAGTTTCCATGAGCTGACTGCCCACTTGTGACTGGTGGGGTTATCCATCTCATGACATGCATTCCATTTCTTACACGTCACGTACGGGAACCGTTCTGTGAGAGAAGCTCTTAAATACATTTAGATTTACAAAATGTGGCCTGAAGTCATAACTAAAACGTGTTAGACCCTGAATTAAGACTGCAGAGAAGAAACTGCTCAGATTGAATTTAGTAGCGAGACAGTTTAGATTTTGGACATGTCTCCAGAGGTCACACACTCGTACTATATGTGTCATAAAATATGAAGCCGTCCGTCCACTTTCAAAATGCTATTTTTGGATACCTGAACGTCATATTGTAAATGGATATACTGTATACTTTCAATCCTCCCCTTAGACATAGCGACCATTTTCTGGAAGAAACAGGCTGACATCAGACCCTCAGACAGCTCCAGAGAACTTTGATCAGTGCTGATGGTTTCATATGCAAGGATCTGTTCTGTATCCGGAGCTGAACTTGATAAATATAACTGGATCAGAACCAGCGGATGCCATCACAAAGCTGCCCATGAGTCCAAGGGGCGGAGCGGGTCCTGGTACAGCCCAAAACACACTGAGGACTCTGTTGTGACTCAGCCTCCACTCTTGGGTCGGGTTTAGTGTTTATAAACAGCAGATGGCCGATTCGCGTCAGGAAGCAGAAGAAGGATGAAGACAGCAAAAATGCGATGGGACTTGGGCTTCCATCCTCCACGTGCTGGGGCAGCCATCTGTAGCTAGGATGCCAGGAGAACACAACCCAACCCAGAGAGGTTACGTGATCGACCTCCACAGGCGGCGTGCATGTTTACCCCGCTGAGCTGGTCCTGAATGTCCTCTCCACTCCAGGAGGGGATGAGGAACAGCATCACAACGGAGCTGAAGCGAAAGCACAGAGTCGGACAGAGAAAGAGCGTCTCTGAAATGATGCCTTTTGCACCGGGACGGGCACCGTAAATGAGTTGCTCGATGCTGCCGCAGTGCCCTTTAGTGAGAAAGACTGGGCTGGCGTGCAGAACCCTCTGACTTCTCAGGGAAACCCTGCTGGCCTCGGGGTGACGAATGGGCCTGATGACTGCAACCCAGGTGGGTAAATAGTTTGGTCTCAGCTGACACTGACACGGATCTGTAACTCTGCACTCCAATATAATTAACACTCATCCAGTGTTACTGCTGCATGTACAAACATGTTTACAGTAACACTAAAGGCTTTGAGTTTCTAATTTATTATTATGATTACATATTGCAATTTTGGGCATCAGAAAAGCCTCACATCTCGAGGACTGCCAGGGCTGTGGCCTGGTGATACTGTATATGCCAATGTGCACCAGTAGGGGGCGATCAGGATCAGGCCAGCAGTAACTGTGAGACACCAGCTGGTAATAGGAAGATTATTCCAACCAACCATACCCTACCTGCAGGATGATAAAGGAAGATGAGGTTCCTGCACAGAACACTACCCCCTACCTGCAGGAGGATATAGGAGGACGAGGGCCCTGCAAGGAACATCGCCCCCTACCTGCAGGAGGATAGAGGAAGACAAGGGCCATGCACCCCCTTCCCTTCTATCCCTATGCCTGTCACAGTGGTTATGGGTAATGGATCGATTTTCCTGCTCCCACGATGGCCAGAGTGAATGAACACTGTGTGCAGGAACGGCTTTCACTCGGCAGACCTTGTCACGGTCTGGTGGCAGTGTGACCAGATTTAATTAAACCTTTTTCACCTGACTGCCTCACTGGCATGATGTAACAGTGACTCTACCCATAGTCTAAAGGCCAAAATATCTATACTGAAGCCAGCTTTATGATTATTTCAATATACTGACCTCCTTTCAGCTGAGCCGTATTTCATTCATCCATGTAGATGCTTAAGCCGGCAGTAGGTTTATGCAAATGTCTGATGACCAAGCGTGGAGATTCTGGTACCGGCGATAGGGACACGTCCCGACCAACATCAAGGCAGTACCGTGTGTGCTTGGGTGGGGTTCGGGGGTAATTTGATCCCTACCAATGCTGAGACCAAACCTACAGCCATGTTCATGCTAGATATGGTCCAGTAACCAGCTCCACAGGTCTCTGAGTCACTGCATATCATTGAACATGGAATAGTGCAGTGATTTCACACGCTGAGGCCTGGACACTGAGCTGGAATTCAGGACACTCAAAAGGCGAGTACAGGATGGATGGGAATGGTGCAGTGATTTCACACGCTGAGGCCTGGAATCCGAGCTGGAATTCAGGACACTCTAAAGGCGTGTACAGGATGGATGGGAATGGTGCAGTGATTTCACACGCTGAGGCCTGGAATCCGAGCTGGAATTCAGGACACTCTAAAGGCGTGTACAGGATGGATGGGAATGGTGCAGTGATTTCACACGCTGAGGCCTGGACTCCAAGCTAGAATTCAGGACACGGTGCTGCCCTCTGTTAGGCTGCAAAGCGGAATGTCACGCATCTCTGAAAGTGAGCTCTCATGCATCATGCAGATTATCGACTGCCAGCAGCTGTCATGGGAGGGCGAGCTAAAAGCCAGTGTTATCGACAGGCTCAGCTCCAGCGGGACGCCCCGCCTGGTGATCCGAGACGGGAGGAAGTGACCCAATCAGTGGCACTGTCCGTATCCGTATCCGAAATGCACCCAGCAGAGCTGTTCCTCCCTGCAGAGACCGTCTGCACGACAGCTGAGATCTGAGCTCCGAGATCGATAGAAAGCACTGGGCCAAAGACGACTCACTGCTAGCAAGACCCCCAACGCTAGAATGCCAGCATCTGTTGAAACAGCTTGGTAGGTCTCTGAATATTTATGACCATACAGGGTAGGAGAACATCTTCTCTTGGTGTGATTTATGTGACAGTGTGACATATGTGACAATCGGGTCATTTACGAGCCCTCATAATCTCGTCAGGCATGATGCTAGGGGGATAGGGTGCAGCGTTAAGCGCAGGAACAGCAGAGTTTGCAACCGCAGTAAATTTACTGCAGTCCTATAAATCAGAGCCCAGCTCTCCATTCAGAGACACGGAGGGAAATAGACTCTGGCATGTGAATCCTTATTGATTTAGATACCAGGAAAGTTACAAGCTGCATTTTCGAAATTCAATACCCGTTTCCTCCTAGTCCTCGCTTTTCTGCTCAAGGACACAGTAGCAGAGCGTGAGCACATGACTGCCAGAAACCTTTCTCGCTGCACTAGGGAGCAGTCCGCATGCAGCCCTGATGTGACAGAAAGCTGTGAGTCGATGTGAGAACAAAAAGACTTTGCTTAACGCTACGGACTCATTATGGTCGCAGGGGAAACAAAACTTCTGGAGAGAAATGACTGATTTAAAATCTGTAAAGGTCTGAAAAGGAGAAATGATACAACAGACTCAATCACAAAGATGCTACTGAATGGAAGATATCTGAAGCTGAGTATCAGTTGCCTTGAATGCATTTCTGGCCTCATCGCAGACTGAGCCAGGTGACAGGGTCGTCACCGCTGGAGAACAGCTTGACGATGGGTGACACTTATCTACACACGGACCTCTAAACAGACTGCATGTTAACTAACAGGCTGATTAGAAGACTTTTTTTACATTTTTGTGGTCCATCCATCCATCCATCCATCATCCATCCATCCATCCATCCATCCATCCAATACCACAGTCCCAGCAGAGGGTGAGTCTGAGTATACACTGGGAGACTAGGTAATGGGCTCACAGGAGCAGCTAAATCCTCTCTTGGTCCGAACCACACCCAGATAGACCATACCATCTCCTGGCCTGTTTCCCAGCAATCCCATAGAGGAACCCAATAAGAACTGGATATACAAGGACCTGAACAGAGGAGGGGGGCTTGGACTGGCAGCCCAGTGACCTCAAACCCAAATCGGCCCAGTGCCGATGTCCTTCAGAGTCCTGTAAACTGGGGGGGGCTTTCAATGTCGCCCTCTTCACTCCTCTGTATGAATCTTTAATAAGGCAGATAAGCAGCTCTGCAGTCGTGCTGTGAAACAACTGTAATCAGGATGTCCTTGGAAGCATTTACAGCGGAAACATCGTCAGTGTCACCTACAAGTTTCCCTCTGAAAGACACAAAACGTGCTCAAAATCTCACGTTTGAAACTGGTTTTAAATTCAAGATGCCCACTTCCTGGTTAGAAACACAAGTGATTTCTAGGAACGTTACAGCGCAGAGCTCATGTGCACAGATTAGACGATATTAAAAACTTGCAGCAAGGGGACGGGAGACTGACGGGGAAAGGTTCAGTCAAGACGCGAGAGCTCCATAACAGGTGTGGCTTACAGCACTGACCCCAGATCAGTGCAGATATTGACATTGTAAAGACAGAGAACCCAGAAATAGTACTGAGGATGATCTGTCCATGAGGGCAGCACTGAACCGTATGCTGGTGGCTCCGCAATGGGTACGACGGCCATGACTTACAGGGGGCATGAATCACAGGACAAAGCTGTGTCCTGGGGGCATACCCTCTGTACTGCAGCACAACACACATACACCCGTTATACAGCTGTCATACACCTGTCAAACAGCTGTCATACACCTGTCAAACAGCTGTCATACAGCCATCATACAGCTGTCATACAGCTGTCAACTAGCTGTCATACAGCCGTCAAACAGCTGTCATATAGCCATCACACAGCTGTCAAACAGCCGTCATACAGGTATCATACACCCGTCATACAGCTGTCAAACAGCTGTCATACACCCGCCAAACAGCCATCATACAGCCGTCAAACAGCCGTCATACAGCCATCATACAGCCATCAAACAGCTGTTATACACCCGTCAAACAGCCGTCATACAGCCATCAAAAAGCCATCATACAGCCATCATACAGCCGTCAAACAGCTGTCATACACCAGTCAAACAGCCGTCATACAGCCATTATACAGCCGTCATACAGCCATCAAACAGCCATCATACAGCCGTCATACAGCCATCAAACAGCCATCATACAGCCGTCAAACAGCCGTCATACAGCCATCATACAGCCATCAAACAGCTGTCATACACCCGTCAAACAGCCGTAACACACCCATCAAACAGCCATCATACAGCTGTCATCCACCCGTCAAACAGCCATCATGCAGCCATCAAACAGCCATCATACAGCCGTCAAACAGCCGTCATACAGCCGTCAAACAGCCGTCATACAGCCATCATACAGCCATCAAACAGCCGTCATACAGCCATCATACAGCCATCAAACAGCCATCATACAGCCGTCAAACAGCCATCATACAGCCGTCAAACAGCCGTCATACAGCCATCATACACCCATCAAACAGCCCTCATACAGCTGTCATACACCCGTCAAACAGCCATCATACAGCCATCAAACAGCCGTCATACAGCCGTCATACAGCCATCAAACAGCCGTCATATAGCCGCCAGCGTGACTTAAAAGCTATTTTAAAATATATCATAATGAAAAATTAAAAGTTTTCAGATTGCAAGAAAATATCCATCCATCCATTTTCTGTACCTGTCTGTCCTATTCAGGATCTGGGAACCTATCTGCACACTCACACACCATTCAGTCACACACCATACACATCTTTCATTCGGACCCATAACGACTCCAATTCAGATAAATTAATCAACTCTAAATTTTAATCTACAATTAGTTTAAATATATAGACATAAGGAGAATTTCTCCACAGGGATTATTAAAGTATCTCTATTCTGTTCTGTTCTGTTCTATACTGCTATCACCATCACATTTGATTGTCTTTGAATCTTTGGCTCCCCCTGGTGTGCAGAGTAAATTATTACAGATCCTACCAGCCATCTACCACCTTGTCTCGTTTTCATAATATGACCCAGAGGGAAGGAGGAACATATTCTCCTTATAAGGTGCCTGTCTTGCACAGTGTTTTGGCAGGGTTCCCAGCTCTCTCACAGCGCTTTGGCAGGGCTCCCAGCTCCCTCATAGCGCTCTCCCTGCCCTGTGCTGGCATCTCACCTGGCTCAGTTCACAAACGACATAGAGAGTCACCGCCTGGTCCACTGCGTGGCGTTCATCAGGACACGTCTTGGGTGATCCGGCCACCCTGTCAGGTGTTTCCATCACCATCATGTTGTCGATGCAGCGGAGACAGCGGTCATATTCCAGTGCTTAAGCTGTTCTGAATGTGGACGTTTGGCTAAACAACTGCCATGAGACTTAGAAAGCTCAGTGGCCCACAAGTGTGACAGTATTGTCATACAACGGCTGCTTTTATTTTAAAGGAGTTAGGAAATCAGAGATGGGGCGTGACTATCTGCAAATGGGCGATTCCAGCCTAAGGAGAAATACCCACCCTGATAGAAAAGCTCAATAAGACCTCAGACAAAGTCCTTACAACAGAGAGATACAGGACTTTGAAGCCACGAATGAAGCTGTCGGATATTGGCTGCAGGATACAGCTAATGCTTAAGCACCAGGACTAATGAAACCAATGAATTTTGCCAATGGTTTATTTATCCATAATGATTTTGATCATATTTACCAAAAACTTTTCCCAGGAAGAGAGCTTTGATGAGGTTGAACTGGGTGTCTGAAGCCTCCGGCAGGGAATAGTTCACTGGGGGGTAGTGGTCCAGCTGTGAGACAGACAGACAGAGAGTGAGGCAGGTGGGCATAAAGACAGTGAGACAGACAGACAGGCAGGCAGAGATAGACAGGCATGAAGACTGAGAGACAGACAAAGACAGACAAAGACAGACAGACAAAGACAGATGCAGACAGACAGACAGGCAGGCACTATATAGGGAGTCAGCCATTTTGTGGTGCTGTTTGAATCCTAAACTGTAAATTTCATTCCCGTAGTGCCCTATAGAATCGGCACTAGGCACACCAAAATGTAGTGTGTAGATGCTGTACCTTACATTGGTTTACTTAGACCATCATACCTTGCAGCATGTCACGTTAGTGTCGGAACTCTATTTGAGAAACTTTGTTCATGTGTCAACCGCTGTCTGCCCTTATCCACTAATGAGTTTTCTATATAGTGAACACTATATAGTGAGCAAGTGAGCGAGTGATCGAACAAGTGGACATTTCGAACACAGCTCAAGTGTCTGATTAGCACTGGCTAACAAATTAGCTCGTCAAACGGCTGCCATTCCTGAAGTATGTCCATTCATGGCTGCAACCGGTGTCACTGTGTGTGAGTTAATTAATTATTCAAAAAGTCGGAAGGCCCAGTGTCCAGGTGGATGTGACGGCCGGAAAGGTGTCAGGGTTTGAACCACGAACCGCCCTTGCTGGCCATTCGGCCACTAAAGGCGAAGCCAGATATGCACCATGTACATCTGAAATCTACTGCACCCTAAAAATGCTACATGGCTTTTCTGTGAGCATCGCCACAGTAGCACTGCTGCCAAGATAGGAGGCTCTTATCAGGATCTGCCCCCTGTTGTTTCCCCGCCTGTCCAGCAGGTGTCACTGGTCAGCCTTTTCCTAGTGTTCACTGCTATGGTTGTTACTGTGTTGCTCTTCGTTTTGTTTGTTCACTTGCTTTGTTTTTGACCCCCTCTGGCCCTTTTGGTTTCTTGCGTTCTTTTTGGGTTTAACAAAGTTCCATTCTGTGAGCCACAACGTGGATCATCTGTCCTTCACCATGCCGTCTGTGCCAGCGGCAAGAGCTCCCAAAACCGGAAAATCACAAATCTGTCAAAATCTGTCAATGTATGGAGATGCATAGTAAACATGACTCTAACTGGCTCCAGCTGAGAGCTCCGATGTGCTCCTCCCCTGCCACTCACCAAATCAAAACATATCATTGGTTAATGATAACCCTCATCACTCTGCCTGAATTATGGTTCCTCTATGCCCTCCACCTTAAAAATATCCTAGAGTCTCCCCTGTTTTTCAGTAAACTAACCTACTCATGCAGTAGATTGAGGGGGATGAGCAGGGTCCAATTAAGCTGCCTCTCTGAATTGTGGAGTTTGCATCTCCAGACTTTCGGCTGCTTGTTTACATGCAGTGTTGTCACTGTATAATGGCAGTGATGCTATAGGCTGACCCACAATAGTAGGACAGGCTCTACTGAAGTCTTCATTCTCTGGCAGTGGTGGCAAAGGACCTGCATTAGCCAGGCGGTTCTGCTCCAGTGGCTCTGAACACCCCTCCCTGCCCCAGGATGTCACCTGAAGCTGGATGGTCCTCTCCACGCGGGAAATGTTGACGTTGTGTGGCTGCCCGTTGGCCATGTTGCGCTGGTTCAGGTTGATGGTGAAGGGCTCTCTAAGACCGCCCAGGTCGTAGCGGATCTGCAGCGTTCCTGTCCGGTGGAAGACCACCTGTCAGTCTTGGGCTCACCCCTACAATCAGCACTCGGGCGGAACTAGCCGGAACTCGCTCTCAAACACGTCACACTATACCATGCCGCAACACGTCTGACAGGGCTCAATCTGCGAGATGAAAGCGGCCGTCCTCCAGCTCTGAAAAGCTCACCGCTCTGTCAATAAATCTGAAAAGTTCTGTGACAGTATATGGGGCCTGTCACGCAGCCAAGGAGCAGGTGTAGCTCTCCTGGTTCCACATCTCCCCCCCGCAGAACGTGAAAATGGGCCCAGCTAAACAGGCGGCTGCTTCACGAAAACAAGTTCAAGCAACATTAACCTTCTAGATGTACGGAAGAAACAGAGAGATGCTGCCACGGCTCATTTGGATACAGGATGAGGGAGTCAGTGGCCCCGAGTACCTGAAAACCGCAAAGCTTCCATTTCATTGCGTTTGGTTTCTCAAGAAACACATTGTTTGAAGCACTAGGTTTGGAAGCACCGTGAAGAGCGTGAAGTTATTTCTGAGAGACACTGCCCATGGCTTGTAAAAATCTTCCTATTGGAAAAGCGATTTAAACCACAAAATTTGTTATTACACCCCCTGAACTGCACAGCAGATGAGAGATACCGTAACAACAATTTAAATGGTTTGGGATGTTTCTCCTACGTTCAAAATTGCCATTTATTTCAGCGCTTCAAAAACAATGTTCACAGCAAGTTGACCCACGAATGGCCTCGTGATCCACATTTTCTCCTTCAATCACCAGTGTCACTTTGGACCTCTGCCCCGAGCCACTCTTTCTTCATGCCCCTCCTTATTTAAGCCCTGCCCCTATAGGCCACACCCCCACCAGGCCACACCCCATATAGGCCACACCCTCTGCAGGCCCCACCCCCTTCTCACCATTCTGCCGCAGCACCACGGCTAGGTAGTCCTGTGTCCTGGAGCTGATGTAGACCAGCATGCTGGGTACACTGGACGTGCTGAAGCTGAAGGACAGCTCCTCCCGCGTCAGGTTGGTCTCCCGGGACGACGCTGCAGCCAGCTCGGACATGAAATTATACCGAAGAAAGGTGCCTGCCTCAAAGAAGGCCCCCACATCTGCGACACACATACAGACATCGAGTCAGAGACAGCATCAGCAGGATTAGCATGGAGGCATATTGAGGGCACCAGCAAGCTGACGACATGCAGGGAAACAGGACCATTACAGTAATGCAGGAGAAAAGCTGAGTGCAAAGCCCTTCACCACCTCATCACCACCATGAACAGGGCAACCTACTCAGCATCATTTATATAAGCAAGATACATTATTCATTAACAGGCAGGTGCCAGAGTAAGTAAGCAGATTAAGCAGAAACGGTCAAACGAATGACATTCACCATCCTGGAAATCAAATCTGCTTTGTGTTACACATCTTTGACATTCACAGAGTATATCTGAATATCAGGCAGACATTCCCCAAAAAATCCAAAGGCTTGTAGATATCTGTGGAATAACGGCCCAACGGCATGACTGATGTAAATAATGACTGGATGGACGCCATACTGTGCGGAATTTCAGGAGAAATAAGGAAGGAAGGAAGGAAGGAAGCCGTGGATGCTGGTGTCAGGGAATAAGCAGGTGATCTGCTGCCGAAGATTATCAGTCGCGTCGTGTCGTGTCAGGCAGCAGAATGTTAGGGGGTGACAGTGCTGACTAAAACAGACACAGAAAGGACAAGCATGAACACTGGGGAGGACAGGAGCTGCTTGTGGATCAAGCCACAGCGTGTCGGTCTCTGGGGGTCTTGGGGCGTCCTGTCTGCACTGTCTGGTGCATGCAGGCGGGAAGGTGTTTGGAGACCCCGTCTGTCACAAAGATAAGATGTGCATCCTGGCGGTATTTCACTCCACCTGAGGTGACAGAAGGTGGATGTACAGCGAGGATCTGAGTCCCATGTTATGGAGATGGAGACCAGCTATATTCAGATAGGAACGTGTGAGAACGTGCATTAATATGTATCGCGTGTGAGAGTGGATAGGCCTTGGCTGCTGAAGACCCCTGGCTCAATGAGAGATGACCTCCCTCCGACAGACGCCCCCTAGGCTGTGGAGGACTGCATGAATATGTATCGCGCGTGACAGCGGATAGGCCTCGGCTGCTGAAGACCCCTGGCTCAATGAGAGATGACCTCCCTCCGACAGACGCCCCCTAGAGTGTGGAGGACTGCATGAATATGTATCGTGCGTGAGAGCGGATAGGCCTCGCCTGCCGAAGACCCCTGGCTCAATGAGAGATGACCTCCCTCCGACAGACGCCCCCTAGAGTGTGGAGGACTGCATGAATATGTATCGTGCGTGAGAGCGGATAGGCCTCGCCTGCTGAAGATCCTTGGCTCAATCAGTTGCTGCAGGACCAAGTGCCAAATGCTTAACTAGCATTTAATCCACGCTAGGAGAGTGGAAAGTGCAAAGTCACTTCCTTCTGATGCTGTTATCGAACACGATACGTAAGATCAGGAGCGGCTCCAGCAGCGGCTGATCTCCACGTGCACGATTAATAATCACGGCTCCGTTAGACGATGCGAAGTCAGGCCCTTTTCGGCTCGCAAACAGATGGCGCACGGAGGTCACCTTTGGTACAGAAGGTGCCGTCGAACGCTGTGTTGCTGCAGTCGCACGAGTAGCCGTTGTACTTCTCCACACACTTGCCCCCGTTGCGGCAGTATGTGCCGAAGCTGCTGCAGTGTCCCGAGCAGCCGGGCTTCACGCCGGGTGTGACCTTTGCCCTCTCCTCCAGGTCGAGGGTCACGCCGTTCATCTTCAGGGAGCGGATACAGCCCAGGAAGCCTCTCTGGCCACCAGCAGCACCTTCGATGAGAGAGGGAGGGAGAGACTGTCACAGGGTTTGCAGAAAATGGCTTACTAAGAATGTTAAAGGGAGTTAATGAGAAAACGTTCTAGTAAAAGGGATAATTAAATAGCTCTGTTGCCACCAGTTTGGTCACAACTGTATCTTCACGCGCTGGTCATACCAGGGTTTGCAGCTCTCATGCATCTGGCGTAACACTAACCCTTTCAGGCTCTGCTGCTCATCCAAGAAATTGTACCGCAAATCTATATTAATCCATTATAAACTTATAATTAGCTACATCAAAAGCAGTGGGACGATTTGCAAACCCTACAAACTATTTACAAGGTAATAAAACTGCTACATACATGTAAATGCAAGTGCAGACTTGTATCACATTGAAAACGTCACTCCAGCCAGCCGACCAAAGTTGGCAGCCTTGAATATGGACACTTAGCGTAGTGAAGTGGCATAAATCCACTAGCAAACTGAGAACAGAAAGCATTGCACTCTTTCTGAAGTATCTTTTGGTACACAGCCCCCAGATCCAGGCACTAATCCTTTTTGTCAACAGACGTGGGACACAGAAAGATTAACTTCTGTGACCTTTCGGTGTGACTGTGTGATCCTCACCTTCCGAACACACGGGAGTCACAACACAGTCTGTGAGCTCAGGCAGACAAGGGCAATAGATCACGTCCAACCATGAAAAAAATTTTTACGCTTTAGCTCAGTCCCAAGCAACCGTCTTTACATATAGCTTAATTATGACTCACGGGGATTTGGTGATAAAGAACTTTGTATGCGTAGGTTCAAATGAGATAATTTTTCGGGTCTTTTATAACTATTCAGAGAAAAAGCAGACAAAAACAGCAAATCAAAATAATTAAGTGTATGTCAGACGTGTCTCGATGCCTGAAGTAGCTGTTATGTTACAAGTACTGCTTTAGGATTCATTTAATTCACTTTGAGCATAGAAAACAAATCATTTCAATCATTTGACAGGAGAGTGAAAGAAACCCACTTGCAGGGACAGATTTTCTCACCTCCACAAAACAGAAGAGATTAATATCATAACACTGCAATTACACTGTTTATACTATTAATGCTACACTTCTTACACTGACAGCGGCGAGCCCCTTCGTGCTACTGGTACAGCATCACTGCTCTCTAATTCAGCTCGGAGGGGCCCACTAAGAAAGTAGCAGGCCATCGATGGCAAGCACAGTGCTAAAACACTGTAGAAATGATTGGATCACCTAATTGATGTATGTAGGTAACAACATAATGAAATTGTATGAGAAAATGTTACTGTCACTACAGTGAACACCACGGCACAATAAAAGCTAAACTACTGTCCTCACAGGGTGTAACCTGAGACACAGGGAAGTCACCTACTGTCCTCACAGGATGTAACCTGGGGCACAGGGAAGTCAGCTACTGTTCTCACAGGAAGTAACCTAGGGCACAGGGAGTTCACATACTGTCCTCACAGGAAGTAACCTGGAACACAGGGAAGTCACCTACTGTCCTCACAGGAAGTAACCTGGGGCACAGGGAGTTCACATACTGTCCTCACAGGAAG